>VYXD01012043.1:155267-322391 GCA_013397195.1 Hylia prasina | reverse complement strand
AGAGCACTGCCAGCAGGCTGAGGGAGGTGATCCTGCTGCTACTCAGCCCTGGTGAGGCACATCTGGAGTTCTGTGTCCAGTTCTGGGCTCCTCAGTACAAGAGAGACATGGAGCCCCTGAGTGGGTCCAGTGGAGGGTAACAAAGATGATTAAGGGACTGGAACATCTCTTACCAGGAAAGGCTGAGGGAGCTGGGCTTGGTCAGCTTCAAGAAGAGACAACTGAGAGGGCCCCTTATATCAATGGATACAGGTATATATATATACACACCTATATATACAGTGTACATAAGACGGGGTGCCAAGAGGATGGAGCCAGACTATTCAGTAGTGCTGAGCAAAAGGACAAGAGGCAATGGGCAGAAACTGATGCACAGAAAATTCTACCTGAACATGACCAAGAACTTCTTTGCTCTGTGAGTGACTGAGCACGAGAACAGATTGCCCAGAGATGTTGTAGTCTCCATCAATGAAGGTATTCGGGAACTCTCTGGACACAATCCTGTGCCATGTGCTCTAGGGTGACCATGCTTGAGCAGGGGAGCTTGGACCAGATGACCCATTTGCAACCTGGTCCTTTCTGGGCACTGTGGGGTCTCAACAACCCCGGCCTTTGATGCAGAGAACTCCCTCCCAGAGGAGGCATTGGAGGGATCCCACTGGTGACACCCTGGGCAGAACCTAGAAGGACTGCAGTGGTGGAGCTGGTGGCACTGAGGGCAGTCCCTGGCTGCCCCTGCTTTGGACACTTCTCTCTAGCCCCATCCACGAAGGACCGCCATGGCTCCTGCCCTGCTGTTCGAGTGGGAACTGCTGTACCCTCTCCCCAGTGCCCACTGCAGTTTATAAACTGCGTGTTCTGTGCTTCCCCTCGCACCACACGCCACAGGTCTCGCTGTTTCCATACCCGACACCTACACAGCCACACCTTTGGCCTCTCGAGGTCACAACCCTCGAGCAAACCTCGGCCCCGGGGAGCTGGGGGCGCCTTTGGCCGGTTCCTCACGCACCGCCCGGGTGTCTCGTGCCGAAGTTGCTGCTGGAGGGGGGCGGTGGCCGTGGGGATCAACCGGCAGAGAGCCCTGGGCTTCGCGTGACCTCCGAGGGCGGGGGTGGGGGAACAGCGCTCCCGGCCCGTCTCGCCCAAGCAGGGAGCGAGGGGCCACACCGGCGGTGCCGGGACAGCGGCGGCCGGTGCGGGACGCGGCTCCGCGCCCAGGCGTCAGGCGAGAGGCGTCAGGGAGTGACGGCCATGGCGGATGCGCCGTCCCCGGCCACCGCCCTCGGGCAGGGCGTCCCGGCCGCCCCCGCCCCCCAGCACCTGGCGAACTCACGGTCCCGGCGGCGCCTCTCGGGATCTGCCGCCGGGGACTCCCCGCGGGCCGGGGCGGGGCGGGTCCGGCCCCGCGCTAAGATGGCGTCCAAGGGTTCGCACTCGCACGTGAAGCTGGAGGCGGAGATCGANGGCGTGGGCGGGAGCTGCGGCCGCCCCGGCTGCCGGGCGTGGGCCGGGCAGCGCCGGCTTGCGGGGCGTCGTCCGCTGTCCCGTGCCTGTGGCCCGGCCCCGCAGGAGGCCGGGAGGGATGCCTGGGAGAGGCGGCGGGAGCTCAGGAAGCCGCGCTCGGGAAGATCACGCTGCGCTTCCTCTTCGTGTCAGCGGTGCCGAGCCCGCCGGGCAGCGTGTGGCGGCTGCCGAGCGCTCGGGATGCCGCCCCCGCCGCGGTCAGCGCAGGTGGCGGCTGCCGGGCTCCGAGCCCACCCGGGGTGCAGCCAGCCCGTTTGGGCTGCGGCCGAGCCGCCCCCGTTTGGAGAGGTCTCTTCAGCTTCTCGATACGTGTCAGGCTGGTTCACCCTTGCCCCGTGCCCGGCGCTGTTCTTGGGCGGGTGCCCTTGTGTTACCTCTCTGCATTTCTGAGGGGCACTGCTTTACTTAAAGGCTCTCACATGTAAAACAGGTTTCTTAAATAGCAAGTATATTAGTATTTTTTTTTTCCTGTTACAACACACTGACTTGCTGCCATTTTTTTTTTAAATGAAATCTTTTGTAACAAGTGAGGCAGCATACCTCAGCCGGAGGTCAGCAAGTAAGTTGTGAACAGGACCTGATCCTACCCGCCGTAGTTGTACAAAGGGTTCTGCTACTGAAGTCAGAAGGGCCACTTCGAGGAATAAACCCGCTTCTTTAGGGCAGTGTGTCCAGATTATGGCCCTAGTGTTGAAGCTTTCTAAAGTGCCTTAAACTTTACAATGGGAACCACAATCATGGGGGAGATGTTGGTAGTTTAATATATGTTTATTTTCGAGGCTTTCCAAGTGTTGACATGATGGAGATCGAACCCTGTGCTGAGAATCATACGGCCAACCTTTGAACTTTAGTCATGTTTCAGCTGCGTTTTCCCAGGTGCAGAGATCACCATGCACTTTGGGCGCATTAGTAGTTGAAGAGTTCACAGTAGTTTCTTCCCATGTAATTAAGCGATATAACAACAGTATAATTGCTGTAAAAACATGATTTGTTAATTTGCTGCTATGTCATCATAACTTGCTGGTTACGAAAGAGTAATGCTTTGTTACTGCTACAGAGCTTCCTTTCAGCAGGTTTTGTGCTTCTAGAAATGATTGTGTGTTTGGATGGGATTTTTTTAACAGTAGTATTTGCTTCGTGAGGTTGTGTATATTTATTTCTTAATTTTATATGATCTCACCTAATTTCTTAAGTTTGATTAAGAGATTAGTGATTACCTGAAAGCACTTCATTGTGTAGAAATGATTGCATGCAAGTTTGAGGGGAATGTACATAACACTTACACTTCCCATTTTATGTATCTGTATCTGCAAACGAGCAGGAACAGCTATGGTTATAATTTGTAGCATGGTTACAATATGTAGCTGAACACTTAGGCCACAACAACAAAAAAGTCTAAACTACCATGCAGTTGGTTATTATATGCTGTAAGTGGTGTATAGGTAGGAAGTGGGCATTTCCTGGACTGAAAATTCAGCAATAGGTACACTACTGTGTTTCACTCATTCTCAAAGTTCAGTCTTTGAAACATGGAATATATATATGAAATGTAGGGCTGGGCTGTTTGGTATTCAAAGATTTCCTTACCTGGCTTGACCCACTAGTCTGCTGATGGAGGTACTGTTGTTGTGAATGATGGAACTGCAAAAATGGGCCTGTCATGTAAGAACTCTGAATGTTCTGGCAGACGAAACTTTTTTCAGCACGATTGTCACACTTCATGCTGTATCCATTGCTGCCACCTCTGTTTGAGTGTCTCTTCTGTGGAACTGTGAACAGGGATGGATTTTAATATAGAAAGAGTTTTATGTGGCACGTTAGTTACAGCAGAGGATCAGTCCTTGTGTGTCTTTAGTAATGGATGTGTAGAATGTGTATCACTTGTCTTTGTAATTTTTTTCTTTAAACTTTCAGGAAAATTGTAAAAGTTTTTGATACAGTTACTGCTATCATTTCTCTACAGTCTAAAGCATTCATTTCATGCTTGTACCTTTGTAAATAAAAAGCATCCACTGAAATATTTGCAAAGTTTGGTCTTATGCTTTTGAAAGTGATGAAAATTCTTAACTGTTGCATTAGTGACAATGTAAAAAGGAATGGTGCTGCCAAAATTAAAGGATTAAGGAGGGAAAATTTTCATGCTACAGCGAAGTGGTGTTTCATTTTTCCACACAAAACATACTGTTTCCACTAGATAGAAGTTAATGGAACCTTTTTTTTTGTCTATGAGTTCTTCCTTATCTAACCCTTATTTGAGTTTGAGTCTCAAAGGTGTATGGTTTTGTTTTTGTAATTCTGTTTATCATCAGTATGGCAGTAAGCAATGTTTCTTGTTGCTTGGTGTGCTTTCAGAGGACCATGGGAGTTTGCTGCTTGCAGAGGCTCTGCTGGAGGAATGTTTGAAGGAAAACTTTGCCAAACTGAAGGACTCCATTCCACTGTCAGAGAAGAGTGAGCCCAAGCTGAGTGAAGCTAAACAATATCTGACCAATATCTTAAGCAGAGGGAAACTAAGAGTAAGTGGGCTCAATTGTCCTAATTCCTGCCAACTGGTTACTTCTTTCATATGATTATTAGTCGGATACAGGGTGTGGGTGTTGCCTGTTGGCGTCTATGGATGTACAGTGCTGTATTGTAGGTGATACTAGGAGACTGATAATTCCCCTAGGCAGGATTTTCTGTTGTGAGACTTGCTTTTTCATAGGCAAAGAAATTATGTGCTAAAAGGACATATCCTGATTCTTTTTTTCTAATTGGAAAGAAGCAGGATAAATACTTAAAATTTCTCTGAGGTGGTGGGGTGTGGCCACATAAGGGTGCTGTCAGGCCAGCACAGGGGAGTGACCTCCTGCTGCTCCAGTTCTGAGGGAATTATGCCCTGCTGGTTAGCTCCTGATTGGAGAAAAATGTGCCACAAGCTGCTGTCAGGAACTTAGGGTTGTGTTAGGAGGACTACAGCCTTGCACTGCTTTCAGTGTCTACTAGAGAAGTAATGCTTTTGTTTTGTGATCTGGGTGTGTGGCTGGTAGCTGCTTGTTGACTCAGTTGCAGAGCTTTGGGAGGGTTTTAATAGCCTGCTTTGATGGCTGCTGCTTCATTGGTGTCCTTTGACACACTGTTGCATAAGTGTGTTTAGATGTAAATGAGTTACAACAGTCTGTTCCAGGCTTGTGCTGCTTTTGGTCCTGAAATTGCCAGGCTAGTTTAGTTAGGTTGGAAATGTGTGTTATACTTTCACCGCATTAATTTCCAATGAGCAAGGTCAGCCCATGTGGATCGTAGAATGGAGGGAGTAGGGAAGGGGAGTCTGTTCAACTCTTTCTTTATAGTTTAGCATCATTAACAGTCAGAACTACTCAATTCTTCCAGTTCCTTGTGTTTAGTTTGGCTGTATGAATTGCCATTACTGTTTCTTTGCTAGTGGTGACAGTAGCTTACTGATGCAGTATTGCCCTGTGTTGATTGCATGTATTAAAAAAATGGGTATGAAGGCTTAGGAGCCTTTTCATGCTTTCCAAAGGGTCTGAACAGATGTGTTTTACTGAGGTTCCATTACATATGTTTTAATCCTTAAAAGAAATGAATCTTAGAAATAGCAGGTATGCCTTCTGGGTTTTTTTTTCACTGTTGCATGAAAATTCTTTGACAACTAAAGAAAATTTGGGCGTTTTCTCACTCTCTAATTAAATATACAGAGGAGAGGGAAGTACTTGTCTAAAAAGTGATGTTTATTGTCTGGTTTAAAAGCAGGGGTTTTTCTTAGTTTGTATGTGTAGTAACTCTGACAATGCCAGCCTTTTATGTGCTCTTTGTGGCTGGTGAATCGATAGAGCAGGTCAGCCAGGACCAAAGAGTTGGCTTACAAACTGTATTTCAAAACTGAGCTCCAAAGTGGTTGCCTGACCTTCATTGCTTACTGGTCCCATGAGCTTAGCCCTTGCAGTTGTGAGGAAAGCATTTTGAACCTGCCTAATTTGCTGTGGAGTACTTAATTCTTCCTGTCTCGTATTTCACCCTGAAAACACTTTTTCTCTCCTTGCTCCATTTCAGCCGAAGTACATGACAGAAGCTATGTTGATCCTAGGAAAGCTTCATTATGTGGAGGGATGCTACAGAGATGCCATCAGCATGTATGCAAAAGCAGGAATTGATGACCTTTCAAGCAAAGATGAACCTCTCTATGTGCTGCGTTTGCTAACTGAAGCCTTTGTTATTAAAGGTAAAGGACCATGTATGTATATTTGAAATATGCTGGTTTTAGGTTGAAGCTATTTCTCCAAGTGATTTGGCTGGAGCAGGATTAGGGCAAAGATGTATGCTGTAGAAAACCCTACATGGTATGGTCTGTGTAGTTTCAAACTTGAAGGCATTTTGGAGTTTTAGTCCATGGTTTTTAAACTTGGCTGTCTTGTAAAGAAAAGCCTGAAATTGGAAATATTGTGGTAACTCCTGGCTGTAAGTCAGCCAAGACATGCTTGAGTTTGTGTGTCCATTTTGGGAAAATCTAAATCAAGTCCTTGGCTGAATTGGGGCCTAGGCTTTCTCTTAGAAAGAATTCATCTACTTGTACATTTCAGTGATTTCTGTGAATTAAACAACAATGATGTCTCCAAGTTTTAAACTTTGGACTAACAGATTATGTGCTTTCAAAGCAGGTAGTATATTTTTGCAATGCATGTCACACAGTATCAGACCTTATGTACAAACAGGAATCTCTCCTCCCCCTTGTAACTACAGACATTGCGCTGTTTGAGAGATTCTAATTAAAACTACCGCTGTGGGTAGTGAAACTGCATTTCCTTTTTGAGTGGGGGAAAGGAAGACCCTTGTCAGTTTTTGACTTGGGGGGAGAAAAAGATCAGTAATCTTCTCCTTCATTTGCTTTCGGTTCCTTTATAAATGTTGCTCAAGTACTGCTACCTATCTACTGCTTTCTACTCTTTTCAGCATGTCCACCAGCTAATTAGGTGAATGAGAACTCTGATGATCAGATACCTTCAACTGGTATGTAAAAGAGTGAAACCAAATCAACCCAAAATACTGTTTGACTGGGCTGCTAGTATTACTGATAATAATTTGAGTAGTTCTGCTTTTTTTTGAAACCCTGTTTGTGCTGCTTTGCTTGCTTTGATTTTTGTTTCCTGTGGTACTGATCGAATCTGCTTCATTAATGAGCTTTTGTGGAGCAGGACTAATTTACTTGTACCTCACACTGACACTTGCATGGTGCAGAGGAGTGAGTGGTTGCCAGTGCATTCTCAGCAGTGTACTTGAGAGCAGCTCCAGGTGCACTCCAGAGTCTGAAGGAGATGCACTGTCCATATTGTGAACCAGACATGACCCTTGGTGAGGTGTGAGTGTGACCATAATGTGTGTGTGGAAACCAATGGAATAACCCTGTTGTTACAAGATCCTTTGTATTGTGTTGACTAGCTAACTTACACATGAAGATGTTGGAGCTGTTTGCCTCAGTGTGTCAGGCAATTTTTTTGGTTTCTTTCCCATGTGGTTTAGCATGGAATGTAAATATTGTGTTGCCCATGTAAGCCCTATGGAGTCTCTGCCATTGCAGAGAAACCTCTGTGCTGTTATGGTTCCACAGTCTTTATCCTCCATGATGATTATTTTCATATTAGCTAAGATATCAAGAGTATAGTAAGTCACTCAGTAGTCGACCAAAGTTGCTGGCAGAAAAAAGGCCAGCTAAGTGGAGCTTGTCTGGCTGGGTTTGGAGAGGGCGCTCACTGCTAGCATCACTGTTCCCTCATGCCCTGTTCCTTCAGCCTCCTATTCTTAAGTTAGCACTTTGTGCAGGTAGCTATGGAAATAGCAGTGTAGATTTAAATTTTCACTTTAAAACATTGGTGTCCAGGCTGCTTCTGCAGGGCAAGTAACAATATGGAGTTGAATTATTTAAAATTCATTGATACTTTATGCCATAGATTTTTCTTATTCCCCTTTTTAATTTGGTATCTCTCCAGAAATTATGTTGATCCATACTATATTACTGCCTTTGATTGAACTATTGGTTGCTTATGCAATCTGAAACCTGCTTTAAAGATGCTCTTGAATGTTGCTTGTGGTAAAATTTTTGCAAGGGCCATGTAGGCAAATGTCCAGAAAAGCCACAGTCCTGTCTGTTTCAAGGCAGAAGTTAGGTTCCCCACTTAATTTCTTGTTCACATTTTCACAACTGGGAGAAAGTGGTTGGTTTAATAGAATATGCCTGTTCATCCAGCATTAGTTAAAGCAGCAGAACTTCATATCACCTCATACTGTGAACTTGAAACTACCTCAGTTTTGTGTAGGTAATACTGCTGAGTTATGCCTGTATGCAGAATCACAGCGTAGGTTGTCAGGCACTCAGGATTAGGCTGGAAAGGTCATGGAAGAAAGAACAGTCAAATAAAAAGGCTTATTTTTTTAATGTTGACATCTATCCTTCTAATGTTGGAAATGAACAAAAACATAACAAGAAAGGCCTGGGTTATGGTGGGAAGAGTTGCGCGGATTAAACCAGTTGTAGAAATCCAGCAAAACCAAATTTCCTTCCTTAGAGCACCTTTTAACCTCCACAACTCTGAAGGCTGGATGTTGAACTATATCTCTGGAGTCTTTTTCTGGAGGTCCACAGCATGTAGTAGGTTCATACTAGATTTGCACCCTTGTGTTTGGATTGAAGAAGTTGAGCAGGGAAAAAATTTCTTGCTTGTCTTCTCAGTAAACTTCCACACAAGGCAAGTGTCAAGAAGTAAACACTGAAGTTCTCCATCAGTGTGAGGGCTTGTGCAATCGACAAGTCACAGGAGAAATGACAGAGAGAGCAAGATTCTCCAGTGTCTCATCTGACTGCTGCTTCCCGTTCTGTTTCTAAATCCCTGCATTGTGAGGAGATAAGTTTTGTGGGTACTGTGAGTGGAGCTCTGACAATGGTTTGATTTTTCATTGTGACTAATTTTAACCTCTATGGTTAGTTAATAGATGGTTGGTTTGTACCTGTCTTCTTCCTCCCCATCCTCCATGAAGTCAATCCCTCCTTAAAATTTTACCTCTGCTCAGTTCACATTACTGGTGGTAATCTCTGATGCAAGCAGCTCTGTGTTGCATAAAACAGTATTGAGTAAGCAAACTTTGCTTCTAATTCAGCCAGGACACTGTGGCTTTATTACCTGGTGGTGTCCATTTGAAACAGCAAGCAAAAAAGACTTCTGAGCAAAATGTGTAGCTGTCAAAGCCCACTGGTTTCCCTCTGTTAGTGCTTGCTGCAGAAACTCTGCGGCTACCTCTGTCTTTGAAAGGAGTAAATCTTCCTGGTAGCAGGTGAGGCCACGAGCTAACCCTTACAAAGTACTGTGTAGCTCTAGCCAGGGCTTCAGCATAGCTGAGTTCCAGGAAAGAGGCTTCTGTGATGTGGCAATGTTTGCTGTGCTGCTCAGAGCTGGACGAGAGCTGCTTAAGTTGAGGCAGCACAGTCAGGCAGGGCTCAAGTGTCCTGTGGGTCCTGCCTTTGGAATGACTGGGAGAGGCTTTAGCTTGTGGTTAGGGATGTGTCAGAGCTGCTGCAAGTGAGTCAGCCCTGTGCTGAGGGGCTCCTTGTGTCTGTCAGCCCAAGCACTGGACTTCCTCTGCGTGGAGTGGGGTAGCCTGGAGATAGCTACCTATCTGTATTTGTGCAGCAATGCCATGGGATTGCACATGGTATCTAGTTTGTAAATGGATTTCTAGGGAGTTAAAGTTTTAAAAGTCTCACTGTCTGTTTTGCTCCTTTTCTCCCTGTATTTTTTTTTTTAGTAATTTTTGTGTTATTATTGGCCATTTGGCATCGCAGGGTGGGTTTAATTTGTGCAGTTTCAGTCTGAACTCTATAGAGTCAGAAATTGGCTGTTCTGGGATGATTCATCACCTCTTCAAATGGTGTCTGATATGGCTGATGTGAATGGTGGTGTACAACACAGCCTCTTCTCTGGTGACTGAGAGAAGACTGTTGACTAAGTTGAGATTTATCCCTTGTAATTTTGTTTCTAAGTGATTTTGTTCTTTAGGTTTTGAGGTTTTTGTAACTTCAGAAAAGACATCCATTTTACCAAAAGGCTGCAATGTCAGCTTGGTCTTTTTAGATCATCAGAAAGATGTGGAAGAGAACAAGGTGATAATGTGTCTGTAAGAAGCCTTGATTGTAGTCTGCATTTTATTGTAACAAATCCAACCACAAGTCATATCTATGAGGAAATGAGACTGCGTTAGTGCTGTGGTTCAGAGCTATCTACATTTTGTTCTTGGACCCATTTTAGTCATTTAAAGATGTTTAAGATATGTGTTGGGGCACTTGAAAAACCAAAGATAAAATCTTGAGAGAAACATTGCTGGTTCGAGCCACTGATATTTAGAGTTCTCCTAAGAGCTGGGAGTGATATTTCTGAAAGCAAAACCTTGAAACTACCACTTGGGGGTTTTTCCTGAGTTTGGTAATGATAAACAGCCTGGAACCTGCTTCCAGGGTCCTGAGTTCAGCACATCTTGTTTTGGATTATTTTGTGTTTGTTTGGTCTTAGAACAAATTGCTGAGCTTATGTGTGTTCCTGTTTCTCTTGCAGTTGTATCTTTTAAGAATTCAGTGGTAATTAGGTCTGTGTGCTTGATATTGTTCTGCTTTCTGCCCATGTGTAATGATTGTCTTGGGTTTCTAATACTGGAAATGGTTGTTTGGAGATTCTGGTGGTGTCCTGAATGGAGAATGTTGATATCACACAGAGATAAACAGAAAACTTGACCTTTTACTCAGCTGGTTTGAAAACTATTTGCTTGGTTTTAATCATAGTTTTAAATTGACCAAGTGAAGCCTCAAAATTTGAATAAACTGTTTTAAACTTCTTAGTGATTGTTCTGCTTAATTAGTTTCTTATTTTGTTGGCTTGCACTACTGTTAAAAACAGTAAGTTTGCATACACTAAATACAAGCTTGGTATTAAAATTGTTCATTCTAGCTAATCAGAGGATGTATCACACACTTGTTCATATACTTAATTGGAGTCTTTGACATTTGCTTGTGTGTCATCCATTTTTTGAGTACGATTTTCTACATGATGAATAATTTCCTAGGTGAGATTGTATTCAGTTGCTTTTGTTTGAAAATTAAAATGAAATGTAGAGTTAAAAATAGCTTTGTTGCAAAGCTGTGTTCTGATAAATCTACTTTTCCCTCTTCTCTAAAGATTTTGATTAAGAATTTTCAGTATAATAAATGAATTTAACTCAATGTTTCTGATAAGCTGATAAATTGCTTGTCATGTGTACATTTTAAAAAATTCATAGATTAAAATGGGAAAAATAAGCTTTCCTGTTTGGTTTTATTTAGTTCATTGTTGGTTCATTGAAGTAAGAGAGAGAATTGAAAGGGAGAAAGGTAAGGTTTGTGGGTTTATTTTTGGTTTGGTTTTTATTTTTGTCCTGTTTGCAAGAGAGCACCTCTATTTTAAAGACTATTCTAGTGCTTCATCAAGCTTTTATTTCAGATCCTAGGCTACTAAATTTTCTGGTTCAGTTCTTTACTAAATGCTACCAATCCCATGGTGCAAGGACATATTCCACTCGTGTCACGTTAATGGTTATTGTGTGTTATTGTCGTAACTTCAGCACCCTTACTTTTAATTAGAGTTTCCTGTTAGCTTCTCTGGAATGAAATTTTTGTCCACTTAGTTTTTGGTAAGTGATATAATAGCACCAAAACTGTGGAGTGTTCTGGAATACAGACACTGTGGAATGATTTTGAGTACTAGTAGTTTAATCAATATTCAGGTGCAAATCAATTTAGTTTAGAAATATCATATAGTTTTGTAGGGTCATAATTTATTTCATAAGCATATCTTGAAAGTGAGTTTACACTTCTGACTTCTTTTTGTCAGAAGCATTTTTAATTCAGGTCATGTTTTATAAACGTCTTAATAGACTGTATGTGCACCTTGAGTCTGTCCCTTGTTTCAGAGGGCATAGCACTTTTCAGGATGTCTTCTCCTTTTTGCAGACAGTGTTTGGAATACTGGTCCACTTCTTATATGCCAAAAACCCCCTCTGCAGTGGTTATATATGCTCTTGTGCTTGAAATTTTTACTACAGGATTATTTTTAAGAGTTTTTGAAGTTCCATAAGAAAAATTTGCTGTAATACCTAAGAAGAGATATATGTGTATATCTTACTGTGTGAGAACATCCACTGAGACAAGTGTAGAAAATGGATCAAAGCAAGGTAGATTACATTTTTTCCATGCTTAAGTAAGTAGTTTGCTTTATATTATCTTTAGGCACTAATGGAGAAAAGTAAAAGCACATTGTAATTGTCCATGTCAAGATAAAGATGGTCCATTTCTGTATTGTTGTTTAGGAGCCACATGACTACAAGGAAAGTACTCAAATCTGCTAGTGGTAAAAAAAGAGGGAACTCAGCTCTTCCTTGACTTCTTCCAGCTGACCCCACCCTCCCTAGAAGCTGAGTTTTCATCCTGCCTGCATTGCTATTGCTGTCTGACCTGAGGGCAGTGTGCTCTGGTGTACCCATTTAGCAGAAATGGGCAGCAGCTTGTAAGGTGCAGAGGCAAAAATCCTGAGCCTGAATTCCCTCCCTGTCTCTCTCCATTAATTTCAGTGTCAAGTATCGTGTTTCTTAGGTCCTGTTGACATTATGGCATGTGTACCATTGGCTTTACTTGAAAGTCTAAATATTCTATACTTTAATAATCCTGTTTAAACCAGAAGGGTTGTTACCTGAGTGTGCTCTGACTTCCCAAGGGTCCCAATTCACTACTGTCTGGGACCTGCCCACCTGGAAGTGATGATGCTGACTGAGGCACTTGGGTTCATTGAAGTGTTGAGAAGGGTATCTAGAACCTTCCTAAAGACAACACCACTGTTCTTCATTGTCTTTAGGAAAGCTTGTTGATCATGAAGAGCCAGCATGATACAGGGCACAAAGTTGAGATGAGAAAAGCTTAGGTTTGGGTGATAGTTAAGGAGGAAGTTACCTAAAAGTCTGATTTCACTTTTTTTCAATACACAGATATAGCTTTTCAGTGATAATGGGCTTCATGAGGATGATGAACACTTGCCAGCATGCAACTGTTAACCTATATGCTGCTTTTGAGATGATACATTTGCTTGCAGTTCTCTGTTACTTAACTGTTGTTTACTAGCAGCTCCTTGGTGAGGTTACTTTGTCAGTAATTTCAGGTGCTGCTGTGACTAAGTAGAACTTAGTGGGACGCAGTAGAAGAGAAGAATTTTTTGGTAGTGGGTTTTCTTTTTCTTTTGCCTTTTTTGTCTTGTTTTCTTTGGTTGGTTGGTTGGTTTTTTTAGGGTCTGGCAGGGCATGAATTCTTTTGTTGGAATGCTCTGATGACTACAAAATGTTGAGATTTGTATCTCTGAGAACTCAGATCTATGGGAGATGGGTTTCTTTAAACAGACCCTAAATAATAAAATTAGTTTCCTTGCCTGGCCATTAGAAAAACTGAGTCCCAGCCAAAAGAATGTATGACACAATAGGACATTAAAATGAAAATAAGACATTTCGTTGGCAGAACTTGTTTTCACCTTTGGTTGGCAAAAGATGCATCTTTTAAATGTTAATCCACATCAGAGGGAGAGAGAGAGACTTTGTTCTATACCTGGTATGCACTTCAAAGTGCTAGTCTTCACAATTCTGACAGCAAGACAGGAAGCATGCTGTTAGTTCATGCTGGCATCAGAGAAGCTGTCTGATAGGCAAAAGCCCCACTTTGTAGATGCTGATGTCTTCATAAAAGGACCTGGTATGTTTCATGTGGGGTTTCAGAAAAGCATTTTTAAGAGTCTGGAGTTGGCCTTACATTGTGACAATGACTGTGAACCTGTTGCATGTTGGTGAATTGTGTGCCTTTGTGCCACTGCTTTCCTGCTTGGATGTGAAAGAGTTGCCAAGCCCAGCCTTGGTGTTCTTGGTGTTCTTAAGCTTTTCTGTTGTGCTCCATGAGCTTCTCTCTGCTGTTGGATCAGATGGTTTACCTTTTAGAAGCAGTTTGCACTTCTAGCACAGTCAGCCATGCACAGTCAGCTATGCTGCACAGTATGCAGCATGGGTGTTATTTTAGACTTTCAAGGAGAGTTAGATGCAGGCCACTGAATGCAGATTACTGAAATTTGGAAAGTGGAAAAAGGGAATAACTTCTGGTTCCTTTAGTTAATGTGACTTGGTTTCTGCAATGATAAAGTTTAGTTATTTTGCTCCGTTCCCCACACGCAGTTTTAGGTGTTGATTGCACACATGCATAAAACCTTGTCCGCCTTCTGCACTATGACGTAATTCTCTAAAGCTGTGGGGCTAGCAGCATCAGGAGGTGGAAGAGTATTTGCCCATGCTTTTCTGAGGAAATGGAACAATGTTTGTAAGGTTAAATGGAACAACATGCTACACTTATTTTCCCTAGAAGAGAAGGAGTACAAACATACTTGCAGATGGCCTAAGCTAGAGGTAGCTTTTAGATCTCTGTGATGACATTGTCATGTTGGGGCTGTGTTGTGTAGCATGGTATGTGACCAGTGGCTATGGGAAGATTTCCATGTGGTGGTTTGCCCTGGAGTAAGCTTCAAATGTCTCTGACTATCTTTTAAGTGGCAGGGCAACAAGCCTGTTAGTCCTTGCAGGCTCTGTCTATTCTTGTATATTTAAGTAGGATTGTCTTGAATGCTTGATACAAATCAGCATAGTAAAATATGAATTACCCTTCCTTTCTCTCCCTTCTGCTCCCCAAATACACATAGAATAATTTAGATTTGGAAAAGACCTGTAAGATCATGACATGCAACCATTAACCCAGCACTGCCAAATGCAGTAATAAACCATGTCCCTAAGCTCTACATCTATACATCTTAGATGTACCTCCAGAGGTGGTGACCCATGTGCAGCCTGTTACAATGCCTGACTGCTCTTTCAGTGAATAAATTTTTCCTGGTAGCCAGTTGAGACCTGCCCTGGTGCAACTTGAGGCCATTTTCTCTTGTCCTGTTACTTGGTATGTTGTAGAAGAGACTGACCCCCACCTTGCTATACCCTCATTTAAGGTAACTGCAGAGAGACTCCTTTGCTCCAGGCTAAGCACCCCCAGCTCCCTCAGCTGCTCCTCATAGCACTTGTGCTCCAGACCCTTCACCAGCTCTGTTGCCCTTCTCTGGACATGCTCCAGCACCTCAAGGTCTTTATTGTAGTGAGGTGCCAAGAAATCGGAACACAGGATTCTAGGGCTAATCTGATTCAGTGACTCTGCAGCTAGAAGAGAACTTTCTTGCTGGTGATGCTACTTAACTGTGGTGCAGATGAACTCAAGCTGAATAAATTCCAATGCTTGGCCATTGGTACCATTTCCTCTCCCCTGTGCTCCTTCAACTTAACATTTTTTCTCCTCTGCTTCTTCCTGTTGTGTTTAGACCAGGGAAAAAAATAATTTCTGTGGTATGCCATTACAGTTTATGGATGTGGATGGTGTTGACAGAGTCTTTAGATGTGGGGCTGTAAGAGATTGCTGACCATCCCTGTGTTTGCTGTGCCTCAGAGCATTACTCCTTTAGATGTATCTCAATGTCACAGAATGGAGGTGGCCTCTTACACCAGGACAATCAGGAGGTTATATCAGTGGTCCCCAAAGTGGTGCATGTGCCCCAAGGGCTTGAGCATGATGATCTACTGTGGTGCAGAAGAAAAGTATTGTAACTTATATTTATTTTTTCTTAAAAAATCCACCAGCACAAAGAAGCATCCCACATTGAAATAAATCTTTAGTATTGTATTTTATTGAGAGTGGTGCCCTCAGTCTGTATGTCAGAGGGTCTTGTGTCATGCAGAGCCTACAAAAGTGTCTTACAAAACAGAGGATGTTTCATACTGTGGAAGGGCATCTTCACTAGTTCATTCACTTTCATACATTGCAGCTTACTTAAGCAACTTATGTTGCAGCCTATTTAAGTGGATTTATGTATTATATTGTCTAGTTTTAATTAAACTAACCTTCATGAAATAGACATGTAGCTTAAAGATTTTCTCAAATATCTGTGGATCTCAGGTAATACTAGAAATAGGAGCACAAGTGAATGGTAAGAATGTCAGAGCTTATGCTATTCAATCAGATAAAAGCAGTGACAGTCTAATTGGATCTAATCAATGAAGTCTAATGACTCAATTCAGTACTTAAATTTTTAGAAGCCTCTCTTGAGCTTTCTTATATAAAAACAAAATATGAAAAAAGATACCACTGGGGAAACACTTGTTCTTCCTGCTGAACTAATACGAAAAAAGCTGTATAGCAGCAAACTGAAATGCTTCCCTTTGAAAGAGACACAGAAGGCATTGCCAAAGACTTGAAAAGACAGGTATTAGAAGAAACTGGGCAGTGTGGGAGGCTTGGTAGATAGTGGCATGGAAGTATAAATCTTTCTAACATGTCTCAGCTTAGGGAGCTTACCACATTCTGGTTCAATAATGAAATATACTAAGAACAGCTTAGGGGCACAGTGCGACCCAGAAATGCACAAAGTGCTGTAGGATGGCATCAGTGGGGTTAGCTTTATAAACACAAGACTTTTAAATAGAATCTAGTTTGTAATGAGATGGGGAATGACCATGAAAATCTGTACACACCACAGCTCAGTGGTTATTTCATGGCAAAATGGTTAAAATAGTTGTCAGACTTGAAGGTGAATTATGCCTTTTTGCTTTTACAAAAAGTCAAGTGTTCTGAACTTGCAGGGCTTTTCTCTGCTGACAGGTGCTGTCAGTAGCATGTTATCTAGCAGATATTTTTGAAACAATAAACACATAAATATATAATAAATAGTCTGTGAAGCAACATCTGTATATAACTACATGCATATGTTGGGTATGTATACTCAATTTTTTTTTTTGCTTAATATGATCAAAGAATTTTGGAGACCACTGTATTATGGTGGCAAAGATTAAAAGACATGCCATGAAGGTTAAGAACAGCCAGCTGAGCAGATCTGGATATGCTCCAAAGAATTAGTGTCTGTGGATTAAAGTTGCTGATTTCTGCTATGCATAAGATCTGCGGTGCGATGCAGAGCCTGCATTGATTGAGGGCAGGGGACTGAGGTTGCATCTCAGGGGAGTGCTTGCTGCCTTCTGGCTTCACAGCCACTCCATCAAAAAGCTGTCCTAATTTTAGCAATAAACTTGAGCTCTAATTACAAGCCTAACCTTGCTTTGAAAATAATTGGAGTAACATTGTTAGCATGGGTTTATTGCATTTAGTAGGAAAGCGGGGAGTAGGAGGGCTGGAGTTCTGCATTGATGCAACTGAGCAGCCTTCACAGATTGCTTAAATTTTAAGCTTCATTCCCAGTTTACAGCTAGAAAGGTCTTCAGATAATTTTACATGGGGTTACTAGAATATTCTGCCTTTCTGCTTTTGAGACTTACGTGAAAAATACTTCAAGATTGCAACAGATTGCCAGAAATTTACAATAGTCCTGTATAATAGGAAGCAGCAGTGAAAGAAGTACATGTGACTTTCTTGAACAGCAAAACTTGTCTCTTCCCCTCCACCTTTGATGGGCTGCAGTATGAATCAGTGTGTTCAAAATCAAGGGTTTCTAGGCCTTTCTTCCCCCTCTTGTATTTGCATTACAAATGAGCCCTGCTGGAAAAATCATAGCATAGTTGCTGGGGAGATAAGTGTCAAGACCAGGTTGTGAATTATTTAAACTGCTTTGAATTGTGGCAGAAATAATGCATGGTGCTGAGTCTTGCCTGTGTCTAACTAATCCCAACTGCTGCTTGTTGGGGTTTGGGCTATTTTGCTTTCCAAGACGCTGTAATGGAATAGGTTAGTTGAGGACTGTGCTCTTAAGTTCAAACCACAGCTGTCAGGGCAGACTGGTTGTAATACCATCTCTAGAGTGGTTTGGTTGTGCTTTTGAATTTTGTCTCTGAAAAGTGTTTAGTATTCTGATAAATGTTGATTAGTCAGCCTGCATATGTATATTTTTGAAGTCTTAAAAATAGTCTTGTTTCAGTGCTAATTAATTTCCTAGAGCCACATTTCTGTACTAGACTGAAGGCCACGTGCTGGAAGTGAAGTGCATCCTCTGCTTGGGGACAGTGACCCAGAATGACCTGCTGTTCTCCAGGATGAGAATGTGTGCAGAGCCAGTTTCCTTGCAGCAGCTGCTGCCATGCAGTATCTTCATGCATGGCTGACCTCAAGACAAATCACTTACCTTCCTGTACATAGAGTAAAGCTATTGCATGCATTTATCTCAGCATCACAGGCTGGCCTTGTGGCGCAGGAGCTCAGACAGTGGAACCTTGCTCTGCTGAGCGGGGCTGATGCTGTTGTTGGGGCTGTAAGTTCCACACTAAGTTGTTTTGCTTCAGGTTGCCATAGGTGTGTTCAACATGTAGCACTGGGATGCAACACAGGAGTTTGGGTTCATGCTCTTCACGCTGTTGTTTTTCTTTGATCCCTTCAGCTTGCCAGGTAGCTCTGATGCTCCTGGGCCGTGGGGTTTTAGCAGCTGCAGGCTAGCACTGTTGGTGAAAGTGATGACCCTGAATTCTTGCACCTATGAACCCACCATTCCCTGGCTGTCTAAATTCATTCAAGTATAGGAAGCTTGAAGTCTGTGTAAAAGGGCAAGTTAATCTGTGAGAAGATTGGTACATTGTTCCTATGTGGAAGGAGGAGCTCTGCTCTTTGGTGAGCTTGTTTATGAACCATAGAAAAATAAAGCCACCCTAATCTCCTGCATAGTCTATGTGCAGTCTCCATCTGTGCATTGAGGCTTTCAAGACCAGGCTGGGTAACACCCTGAGCTGGACCTTTGTGTAGAAAATCAGACCACAGACCTTCAAGGATTCCTTTCAGAACAAATTTTCATCCCATTTGTGTTGCTGAGAACCTGATAGTACATGTCCATGTGTACATGGATGTTCTAGTTCTGGTAATAATATCACCTCAGAGCACTGGAGCTATATGATATCAATGTCTTCCCTTGGCAAGGAGCTACTGAGATGAAAGTGGAAATAAGCCTTCATAAAATTTTCCCTTTCAGATTTCCATATATGAGAGCAGTGCATTTCAACTCAAGGAAGAGATTAGTTCAGTGGTACATCTTACAGACCTTACAGATTTGGGTTTTTTCTTACATAAATCCAGCTTAGATTTGGGGGCAGGGAAGAAGGGGCAACGATTATAGAAAGGTGAGGAGCCAGAGAGGAATCATTGGGAGAGCTAGAGGAGGTCAGTGGAAGCCTTGCCTTTATGCAGGAGTGAAAAGCAGCATTTCTATACATAGGAAGTTACTTCCTCTGAAGTGGGTAGAATTTGTTCTTTGAAAGAAGGATAATCTGGAAACATGTCTCAAAATCTTGAACCTGGGCCATACTTTATTAGAAAACTGTCTGCACTGTATGATAAACTGCTACAGTATATAGATATGTATCTATTTAAATTTAGGCACCTGATTAATATGAGAAAAATCTTGGTATATATTAGCTTTAAATTGGTATTCTCTTACCACAGCTGATTGGAAAAATTCCTGAGTGCCTTTACCTTAACCAGCTAACAAGAAATCATGTAGCCTTATGATTTACTTGGAAGCTAATCCTGTCTTGGAAATAGCTCCACCTGTCTTGCTAAACCCCGTGTGGAAGTAACATGCACTTTAGTGCCTTTCTGACATATTGTGGAAACTGAGTTGAATTTAAATTGAGTGTTGTGCTGCAAAGTTTCTTCTGTGCTGGTAACTGGAGGATGGACAAGAGGTAGTGGAATTTGTGCTCTTTATGCTGGAGGGCTTGTCAAGTCTTACCCAACTGCACCCTAAGCAAGTCTTATTGTTGGGGCTTTGTACTGTGAGAACTGAATTGGTGGCTGCAAGAGTAGGGAACTTAGGTTGGTTTTCTTCTGTTCTTCCCCTTGTATACTGGATTTGCAGTCTGCTTGCTCTGATTTTTCTTTTCATTGCATTTCTGTGGTAGGGAAGAATAGCCCTGTTTGGATTCTGTAGAAGATTTTTTACTCAAATGACATCAGGTCAGTGCAATACAGTATTAGAGAGAGAACCATGACTAATGACACATCATGTGGGTCATTTTTCCTTCTAGCCCTTTACAACTAGTGCAGTGCAGCATAGTATCTGTTTTAACCCACTGTGTATTGCTGGATAGTTACTGTGGCAAGAATCCTTTTGGAGGTGTTCCTTCCCCTGTCTCTGATCAGCCCCAGCTCTGTTTTTCTGACTTGCATGGATGGGCATGTTTGTTTTCAGTACCTGATGCTGGCAGAGGCTGCTTGCTTTCCTCCCCCATGTCAGAGCTTAGAGATAGTAACTCCTTGCAGTGGGCTGTAGCATGTATGTAAATGGCTTTTTATCAGCCTGTTCTATCTGTGTGACATCTCCCACCATAAACGCCCCCGTACAGACTGTGTTGGGATGGCTCTTGCAGTTTGATTAAATGCTGCTTGTATATGAATGTCAGTGGATTGTACTGGATTTTTTTTTTTTGCAGAGCTCTCAGCCCTGCTTTGCACTTAAGGGGAATGATTCTGAAATGCAGACTTCTTAAAATTTATTTTCACTTAAGGGGAATGACTAGAAATTCAGAGGTAGATAAAACTGAGACAGATGTAAGAAGAATATTTGCAGGTTATTTGTTCTGACTGTAGCACTGGATACTTTTGTTTTGTTCTTTTGCTGTAGGGAGAATTAATGAGCATTTTTTCCCTTCACTCATTACAAAGTTACAGGGTTGGGAAATGGAAGCATCAAAATAATAGAAAAACAACCCATGATATAAAGACAGAGACTTCATAGATGAACAAGAGACAAAATCTGTTATATCTGGATGCTGTACAAGGTGTTTGTCAGAAGGAAGAAGAAAACACAGATTGGGCATTAGTTAAAAGCAGCAAAATGATTGTCATCCCTGTCCCACACCCCTTATCAGTTTGAAGTAAATTCAGTCCTCCTGTTCTACTCCGGTCTGTATTTTCAGAGGTGAAAGGTACGAATGTGTGTTCCTCCAAGGTACAGATCTTTGAGGGAGCACGCTGTGTACTTCTGACTTGGGAGAGGGCAGAAGGAGTGGGGAGCCACCTCCTGAGCTTGAACCAGGGAGGCCTTTTCTCAACCCACTGAATGAACTGCTTATGTTTGGCTCAAATGTAAGACATGAGATAGGGAAACTCCTAGCAGAGTAACCAAGGGGACAAAACAAATGTTGAACATTAGAAGTAAACAAAGCTAAGACTGCCTAGGAACCTCAGGCTCGGCCAGCATGAGCACCCAGACGGTGTCATGCATCATGGGGGAGCCTGGCTGCCCACTGCTCCTCACAGCAGTTTGCTGCCAAGACTCCTGGAATAAGCAGACTGAGGTGCTGTGCTTCTTGAACTGTGGGAGTCCAGGAAAGCATGGCCAGTGCCTGTGGTGGGTCCTCACAAATCCCTTGCCACATGCTGCAGCAGCTGAAATTACTTCATTGGAGAACTGTCTGGACAGCTGAACTCTTCTTTTGTCACCTCTGTGGATCTGTGGCAGGAACACTAGAATTCTGTATTACATCTTACATATTTGTCATTGTTATTAGGGAGTGCTTTTATCTATAAAACTCATTGGAAAGCATGTGCTGAACTTTTGCAACCTGTGTTGGGCAACTGGGTGTTGGTGCAGTTGTGATTGGTGAAGATCCAAGTTTTCAGGCAGTGGTGTCTTGTAGAGATCCAGTGTGGCATAAGAACCTGTACCAATCAGAGTAAAACTGGTATATGGATGTGTAGCCTATCCAATTAGATTTAAGGATATAAAGGATGTCATACTGTGATGCCAAACAAGGGTCTGATAGTAGAAATTTTTAATGTAGGGACCAGTAGCTGTGCATCTTCAATTAATATACTCTCTGTTTGTTGGTGGTGTTGGGTAATGATGCAAGAAAGAAGTTCAGTAGTACAAAACCCAGGGTTTTTTCCCTTTCTTTGGAAAGGGAATGATCTTGTGGTTAAGAGTCTCCTGTGCCTTGCCAAGAGCTTGCTGTGTATCCATGAGCAATCTGCATGTGCTCAGATTTTCCAAGACAGGCCTCAGATTTTCCGTCTTTGTTTCTGTATAATTTTCCAGTTAGGGATTTTTTTGTTTGTTTTTTCCCCTCAACACTGCTGCTTATTGAAAGCTTTACTTGAAGTAGCAGATGCCTAGAAATGATCAAATTCAGTGCCAAGCTGGCAGTGAATTGAAGCACCCAAGATATATAGCTGTCTTTGGCAATATAGACCTTAATTTCTCTGCTGATTCCTACCAGAGAGTTTTGTGTCCTGTCCTCATGAAGTGTTTGAAAGGCACGGTAGGAGTGTGCATTGGCACTGTGTGTTAGAGCAGCATGACAAAGATGCCTTGCATGTGTAGGAATTGTATTTTCATGGGGGTAGAGTCCTGAAAGTCATCAAATCAAGAGGGAAACCACATGTGGAAAAGCCTTCCTGTCAGGTGGTAAATTAAGAATAATATGGCCATACTGCTGTTGGTGGGCCTCAGTTAAAGAAGCTGTTGCCATTTTGCAGGTTTGTCACTGGAGCGCTCAACCAACTCAATTGCCTCACGTGCTCGACTGTGTGAAAGGGAGGAGGAGGTCATGGCTTGTTTTGAGAGAGCGTGTGTTATTGCCAGGGTGTACCTGCAGGAGCTTGAGAAGGTAAGAGGAAATGTGCTTAGGGTACTGCCTGCTGGCCTGCGTGGAATTTCCAGGGTTTTGACAGCAAAAATAAAAAAAATGGAGAAACGTCAAGTGATCATCACAAAGGTGTATGAGAACAGGTTGGAAAGAGTGAGGTGTCTCAGTAAAACCATTTGCAAAACAGCAATTTAGCTGATCTCTACCTGTTTCCTCTGAGAATGAGGTCTGGAAATAAGTTTTGCATGTGGTAAAGCACCAAATACTTCAGATATGCACAAGCTGTGCCCCAAGTTTAGCCCTTTACTCCAGAGGAGCTATGAGCTTTGCATGGCAAGTGCTGGCATGAAGGAACTCAAGACTTTTTACATACCTGCTGTGTAAATTATACACAGCAGTGGCTATTGAGATCCCTAATGAGCTGAAAGAAACCTTTTTGGATCAGCCTAAGCAGTTTAATTACCAGTGCTTCACCTTTTCCATGTGAACCTTGAGGAATCCAGATCATTAGAACCTAGATCCTCTGTCCCTGGAAGTGTTCAAGGCCAGGCTGGGTGGGGCTTGGAGCTGCCTGGTATAGTGGGAGGTGACCCTGCCCGTGGTAGGGGAGCTGGAGCTAGATTGTCTCCTAAGGTCCCTTCCAAACAAAACCATTCTGTGATTAATAGCAAGTGAATGCTTAGCCAGTGGTTGGTAGGATGAGTACTGGGAGCCCTCCACTGAGCCATGCAGATAATATGTGCCTCTGATTTGCTGGGCACATGCAGATTTTGCCTAGCTGTGTTTACAGGACATACCCCTCTTCTCAGTAGCAAAGGTATGTTTCTGTTTCAGGTTTTGTTTTTAATTGCATTGAAACAAGGAAAAAAAAAGCTTAGTGCATGTATAAAAATTCATTAAGAAAGCCAACTAACAAGTGGCCTGCTCTGTTTCTCTGCAGAAAAAAATTGAATAGTCTTTAAATTTAAACTATTACTGTCCTTCAGTTGAGGAAGGATGAGTTCTGACAGTGCTGGATGCTGTAATTTTTTTTTACTGACAGCTTGGGTCTGTGAAGAAGGGAAAGGGTCTGATCTGTAATTCATTCACTTAGAATCACAGAAGGTTGGAAAAGACCTCTTGAATTTACTGAGGCCAGCTATTCATTCAGCACTACCATGTTTGCCACTAAATCATGTTGCAAGGTGCCAACACCACATGATTTTTGAACACTTCCAGGGATAGTGATTCCACCACATCCCTGGACAGCTTGTTCCAATGCTGGACCACTCTCTCAGTGGAGAAAATTTTCCTTATATCACAACTTGAGGCCATTTCCTCTTGTCCTGTCACTTGTTACTTGGGAGGAGACCGAGCCACAGTTCTCGATGACCTTCTTTCACGTAGTTTTCTCTGGACACAGAGACAAAAATGCAGCACTGATGACAGACATAGTAGAAGTTCATTGTCCTTCTCCAGTCCTAGATGAAAACCCCTGCTTTGGAGAGGCAACTTTCAGCAATGGAAGTGGCTTGTTAGCAGTAAGGAAGCAAAACCAAGAAAGATTTGATAGGAAAATGGAGGAAAGATGAAGATTCTTCCATCAGGACTCCTGATGGCTTGCTAACTCTTAAAAAATATTTATGTTGCATTGAACTAGATAAACCTACTCAAACACTGTATTGATATTTCTGTGCAACATGCTGGATCTTTTTCGTTTCGGTGGTATTTCCCAAACTGTTGCTGTTAATATGTAGCTTCCTACTTACTTAATTAAGGGTTGGAAAGTAATAATGGATGGTGTTTCAAAACTCATATTGCATGCAGAATATCTCATGTAAGTCTTTGTATAATTTATTTTAAAATTGATTTTACAACATTTTTGAATAGCTAATAAATGTAACATTTTATTGTTGAAGATGTCACTAGCTCATGAGGATCTGGCTAGTTCTGGTGGTTATCTGTGTTCCCAAATATTTCTTTTTCTCCTTTGCAGACATTAAACAACACACATTCAAGGAGTATCAAGGGCAGCAATATGACTTACTCTGAGTTTGAACTTTCCTACTTTCTGGAAGCAGCTCTACAGAGTGCCTACGTGACTCAGTTAAAGAAAGGGTAGGTGGATGCAGATATTAATAAAATTAGACAATATTGCATGTTTTGTCTCAGATGAAGACTAATTTTTTCTTGTGTTCTCTTATGACTTTTGGCTGCTGGCTCACCTCAAGTCCGTTCAGCATCCTTCCCTTTCTCCTGTTTGCATCTCTCTGTCTGTCTTTCTTCAGAGTCTTAAGCATCATTTTTCCAGACCTACAAGTAGAGGGGGGTAGAACAATATTCTTGTCTTGACTCAGCTTTGCTCCCTGTGGAGACAAGGGGAGTTTGACTGTAAAGAGAAAGTGGAATTTACACTGATGTGTGCCCTTAAAATTTTTAGCCACAGCACCTGGTTTAGTGTTCAGTAAAGTCTTACAGGTAGTTGCTTTCATTTATTTATTTGTTTGTTTGTCTGAGGTCTTAAATATCCTAATCAGTGCCCCAAATCTGTGGTTGTTTACTATGGAGAACATATGTGGGAACAGTGCTGCTCCAGGGCATTTATTATGCCTCTGAAATACAGCTCCCAGTGAACTTCAGAAGGGCAGGAGGAGTTAATATCTACAAGCCTACAGTGAATTTCACAAGCCTACAGTGCAAAACCTTCTCAAGATCAGCAGAAAAGTCACTGTGAATTCCCACTTCCAAAGGCCATTGGTGAGGACATAACTGTTCCTAAACCTGGCCGTGTCTTCAAAACATAATTAACTCTGGTTATCCAATGGAGAAATTTTTTGTCATATAGGAGAGTGTCTCTTCAGCACATGTAAACAATACTTGTAAGAATCTGTCCTTCCTTAGTCGTCCTCTTGAACCATATTATCCTATTTATTATGAAGGGGTCAGATACTGGGTTTCTCACGACTTGACAGATATTTAATTTTGGCCTTTTTTGCCATCATCCCCAGTGAAAGGTACTTTCTCTCATTTTCTTCACTTCTTTTCCTGCTGAATAGAATTGAAAAGCAAAAAAAACAGGGAAGATTGAAAAGAAGAAAACTAGGGAAAAGAAATCCCAGCAAAAATCAGTTTAAATCCTTCTGTAGAAAACTGATACCATTTTTTGATTCTGCTGGAGGAGGAGGATTGCGCCTTGTTTGGGGCTTTTTTGCTACCTTTGTATCCCCCAAGGATGACTTTCAATGCAACTGTGAATAGCCACTGTTCTGCATGCATGTAGAGCAAAGCTGTACCTGTAAACAAATCCATGAGATGTGCCTTCAGGTAAGCCTTGTTTTAACCTGGAGGCTTACAAATACACAAAGCTCAGATGTTGTAAAATGACCCCTGTAGTCAGGCACGTACAAGTTTATGCATAAAGCAGAGTATGAACTTGTAAACATAGTATCTGCTTGGTATGTGGTTTTCCCAGGTGAGCTGGGGTTGGCCAGCTGTGGCACAATATGTGCTTTCCTAACCTTCTGCCCTTCTCATGGCAAACAAAAAGGTCAGGTCTTGCCAGTAAGCTCATTAACTGTAGTAAAATAAAACTGCATTTAGAACATATGGCACTGATGTCCTCCAGGCACCTTTTGAATATCAAACTCATGTTCATTTTATTCAGTGACATTGTAAATTCAGTCTTCATCAGTGATGAGTTCATTAAATCTCGAGGAATATTTTGGCTGTTACTGTGGGCCCTGCATGCTCCCTTCCCACATTATTTTAATCATAGCCTTAAAACCAAAAACCAAATCCCAAACAAAAACAAGCCACAAAAAGCTCTACAGGAAAACAATTTGAAGCCAAATACATGTGTGAATTAAGCTGTGCTTTGATTATAAGCTGAATTGCTGCAATAGCAGCAAAATGTTCTCTGTAGCTGTCTCCTGATGAAAGAGCGATGGAGCTCCTGCAGCTGGGATGGGAGTGGAATCCCACGGGCTCCTTACCTCCTGCAGTGCAAGTGAGAAACATTGGCCAGGGTTAGAAGGCCCGCTGGGATAAAAGGAGGGACGTGGGACGTGGCAACTTGTCCGCCCCCACCGCTGAGACTAATGTGTGGTTTCTGCCACGAGAGGGCATAAGCAGCATTGGGATATATTAAGGAAAGGGGAGGGATATGGGAAGAAGCTTTTCAGGATGCTTCATGGGTATAATAGATTACTCCACCTGATACTGGGCAGGTCAAAGAAATGCTTTTGTTCCCCTTATTGCTTCCAGTGTGTTCAGGTAGGAAATAAGCTGTGGATGATGACTGCTTAAGCTGTCAGGGGGTAGGTTCTATCAGGTGGGATGTCCTTCCCCAGTGCTACATGTGTACTAAAGGAATAGTGAGTGCTTTATTCTTGTCTCAACAGGCAGAGGAGCTGAGGGATACAAGTGCTGTTGTTACGCTTTTGTTCCTGCTGGCAGGATCAGATGTGCTCTTCTTGGAGAGTGGTCAGGGATACCCTTTTCTCTTGCAGTTTGCAGTGGAAAGAAGACACCAATATAAAAGAAAGGTCCAGTCTCTCCTTGAGGTGTTGAACTGAGAACTTAAGGACCAGCAAGTCTTGCAGCTGCAGAAGTCACAGATTCTTTTAATGAGATGCCACGTAAAAACACTGTGTCACTGAAGATGCATTTCCTGCACTTCTTTGCCATGCTGCAACCCAAGAAAGTTTTCTTTTGGTCCTCCAGTGAGGAATGTTGATGCTAGAACATAGGAAGGCAGATGCTGTCGTACTGTAAGAGGCAGCCAGTTGTCTTCATGTTATCATCTGTAGTAGCTTTTGGGTTTGGGTTGGTTTGTTTGTTTTTTGGTTTTTTCTGGTGCAGGTGTATGAATATTAGGCTCATTTCTTACTGCCTTTTTTTGTGTCTGTGCATGAAAAGTAGTTTAAGGTGAGGGTATGGTTTGTTAGAAACCTGGGTGAGGGGCAAAGATGTGAAAGGAGGTGGGCAGAGACAGTGGTGGTGCTGCTATTTCTGTGCTTTGGGTACTACTTTACTCTGAAGAGGTGACGCTACGAACTGCCATGTAATTATCTCAAGATGGTCTGTTCTATCTGTCAGCAACTGTTTTAGCAATTAAGAGCAGTTTAGCAGTAAATGAGTGGGAATGACCCAGAACATGATCTGCTGGTGACCATATTGTTGGGGGACCATATTGTTGACCATATTGTTGGGGGACCTCTGTGTCCACAATCCACTCCTTTACTGTCAATATTCTTCCCAGCAATTTGCATAGAATACAGTGTACTTCTTTATTTTCTTGTGTCTTAAAATTTTATGTAGTGTTAACCAAATTATATGACATAATTCTGGTATGACTGCTTTGATTTCTGGACTGGTAATTAATCTATACTAACAGGGTACATTCACAAAACATATTTTTATGCCAAGCTGGACTGACTCTCAAGTTGCTCTTTGTCACAGTTTGTGCCCATGATTGTCTGTGTTCGTTTTTATTAGATTAGCTGTAACTTAATCCTAAACTGCACTTCATCATGTTTTTTTCAAATGTTGCTCTGATCACTAGTGTGGTCAGTAAACTAAAATTAAAACTATGGTAGTTTAATGATCATGTCCTTTTCTCTTCCTGTTTTCCCTCAGTTCTTTTTCTGGCCTCTTAGCAGTACAATAGGGGCCCATGGACTCTTCCAATTAATTTCATTTCCATGTTCTCTTATGATGCCATAGCTTGAGGCAACATTACCTCTATTTCCAGGTAGTTCTCTGTCCAAGTCTTGCAGAGGCTCAAGGTTGTTTAGTTTCTAATCTAAGTAAGATAAGTGTTTTCACCATGGACTTCCAGAGGCTTTATGTCTGCATTCTCATCCAGTCACCTACATAGCATGTATTTCTGTTTCAAATACATACTTTTCTTTTTGTTAACTTCTTAAGGTCCTAATTTAAAAAAAAAATCCCTTGACGTGCACATTTAGTATGTAAAGGGCATATATTAATGGAACAGTGAGTTCCTTATTGTTACAAGCAGAGCAATTCATATGCTCAAAGTGACATGTGCTCGGATGGTCTCCTGGCTTGGAACAGTGGAGTGGAAAGACAAACTCCTGTGTTTGCAGAATGCTGGCAGGTGTGCTCTGTCTCCTGTCACGGCTCAGTAATGTTTGATAAAGTTCAAAATACAAAAGCTGCCAAACCAAATCCTCAGTCCTGTAGAAGTGGTATTGTTGAGAGCTCAGGGGATGGAGTGGGTGCTCTTTGATAGGTCCTGACCACACAGGCGCCTGTCTGGGAGGTGGTGAGTGCTGGGTGCTCCTCCTGTGCAGCCCATTTTGCACTCCTACCGTCTGTTAAAGGTGTTCTTAAGCATTTCACAGAATCACCAGGTTGGAAGAGACCTTCAAGATCATCGAGTCCAACCCATGCCCTAACATCTCAACTAAACCACGGCACTGAGTGCCACATCCAGTCTTTCTTTAAACACATCCAGGGATGGTGACTCCACCATCTCCCCAGGCAGACCATTCCAGTACTTTATTGCTCTTTCTGTAAAAAACTTTTTCCTAATATCCAACCTCTATTTCTCTTGGCACAGCTTAAGACTGTACCCTCTCGATCTGTCATTTGCTGCCTGGAGAAAGACACCAAGCCCCACCTGGCTACAACCACCTTTCAGGAAGTTGTAGAGAGGGATATGGCAGGAACAATGCAACTGCTGCTTACCTTCAAAATTTGATCAGTTTGACAGAAAAGATTTTTATGACTTTGGCTTTTTAAATGAAATGTAGTTTTCATCTGCACAGAAAATTCTCCTGGATAAACTGAAGTGACAGTTAATGTACCAGTACAACTGCTCATTTTGTTGTCTTGTACAACATTGCTGCTTTTCTGATAGCTTGTATTTCTTTGGGTAGCTTTGACCGTGCAATGAATGTGCGTTGAACCATTTTGCAGTTACTGTGGTGCTGGGGCCATGTCCTTAGCCTTGAACAGCTGATAGGCTCCCAGTGTATTAACTGATATGTCCAGTGTTTAATTTTTCCTCTCTGCATCTCTCTGAGTGCACGGACACAATTACGATAGCATTTGGCAACTAGTCAGCTTTAATTGCTCATGGTGTATGCAGAGTAATATGATTTTTTTCTTTTTTTTTTAGTCTAACCCTCTTATAGCAGGTTAAGCTGTGCTTGCAGACAGTTACTGCAACTTTGCTGCCTGATAATAAACTGTTCAAACCATTGTAATTTCATCATGTGCCTGGAGCATCAGACACAAGGCGTTTAAGCACCACCTAAAAGAAATCGTCATTTAAAAGCATCACGTAAGCTCAATATAATTCAAACAAGTACAATCTGTGTGTATGAAGAGGAGATGTGGATGCTTTTAAGGAGTAGCATCTGCTTTATAAATATGAGCTATGAAAGGCTTCCAAATGTCCCCTCTGTTCATCAAATGTGAATGTGATCTTCTCTTAGGAAGCCATCTGGAGTAGGCAATGCTACAGTCACTGCCTTGCTCTGTGCCATTGTCCTGCCTGTGCCTCAGAGTGACTTGTCTCGCTACCGCACACTCAGTGTTAGTGATTGTTTTGTGGGATGCTTGAACTTCAGGTGTGCTGCTGGGCTTTGGCACATCATAAAAATATTCTGTCTCCTGTGTGCTGATTTTGGGGGTTTTTATTTTTTTTTTTTTCTATCTTCCCCGTAGAAATATTGTGAAAGGAATGAGGAGTCTGCGAGAAATACTACGGACTGTAGAAACAAAAGCTACTCAGACCTTCAAAATGGTAAGGGAATGGGAGATGAGAGGGTGGGGCAAGAATTCTCTTGATTGACCAGTGCTGTAGCACAAAAGTGTATCTGTCCTCACTTCATTGATTGCTGGCTTTTTTTTCTCCTTTTTTTTTTTCTTTTTTTAACTTTTGGAGGTGATATGTCAAGTGATCCCCTTAATTCAAAGACCTGCCCAATTGAAACCTCCAAGCTTTCAGACCTGGGCATATAGGTTACTTTTGTTGAGTTTGTGTTTTGGTTTTTTTTTGTTTCTTTGATTGTTTTTGTTTTTTTATTTCAGTGCATTTCTAGCCCTAGTAGAAACAGAGATGTTGTTAGTTTGACAGTGCTGTCCTCGGGTGACGCTGTCTTGCTTTCTTTCTCAATTTCAGTGTGCATATACACCTTTCTGCATTTGCATGTAGAAGCATTAAGTACTTCTGTCTCTTGCAACAAGCAGTGCTTTTTTAGACTGACATCTTTCAGTGTTTATTGTGTAAAACTGTCTTCAATAAAGTACAGAGTGATTCTAATTGTTTTAAATTTTTCTTTTTGGTGTTGGCATTCTGCATCTTTGCATCTTTTTATCCTGAATGTCTCAGGTAAAGAAATATTTATGTGCCTGTTTAACTACTTAGACCTTTAACTGGTTCTTCCCTGTCTCCCCTTGGAGACATCTTGTCCTGAAGTTACTCAGGAGGTGACAAGGTCAACAGCTTGCAGAATAACAGTCTTGGGAATGAAAGCTTTGCAGCCCTAAAAGCATTGATACTCTTACAGCTAAACTTGTACTTGATTCTGCTTTGTGTTTTGTGTCATTCCAGAGAAGCTGAGCAGGAGAGGTGGGCATGGGTTTGCATAGTGTTTTTTGAGAATACAGATACTTGTAGAAGTTTGTGCAGCAAATTAGAAGAGATGACTTAAATAATTGTCCACTCAAATGGCTGCCTCCTTTTCCAAACTGAGATCAGAGTTCAGCGGTATTTTTGTGCTCGCCTGTTTTATAATTTTGCTGAAATGAGTCTAACCATCTGCTGCTCCTAGACTGTGACAGAACGTGGCTCAATTGCTCCTGTCCCTGTGCAACTGGGGACAGCTGTACAACAGCCCTGGGGGATTTATCCCTTAGGGGAACTCTCAAGGTGTTCATTCAATAGCTTTTTCTGGGATTTAGAAGTTATGTTTTCATTTTCTTACTTATTTTTAAAGAGCTGTCAAGAAGGCAAAGGGAGGAATGTGCTTAATTATGCAAGTTTTTCAAGCATGAAAGTAAAACACATGATTTTTTTTTTCCCCTAATTTGTGGGATCACAGTGTTCTTCAAGCATAATGATGCTTTTTTTAGCCAAAGGCAGTAATAACGTAAGTCAGAGTCTTGGCCTGTTCTGGTTTGTTTGGTGTTACTCAAAATAAGAGAGAAGCTAATTTACACAGCTACTGTACTGTATGTATTAAAATTAAAGACACTGGAACTATTGGTTGCTTGCCTTCTGAATGGCTTACCACAATCTGTACTCCTACTTCTGTGTGAACCAGTAGAGATCTTTGTGTTGCTGGCAAATAATTTTCCTTCCCTCTAAGACTGTAGGAAAAAAATATAGGAGAGTTGACTCCTCAGGGTAAAACTGACTAAATAATTACACACTGATGATAAAATGATACTGGCTAATGTTGCAGGGCCCTAGGCCATTTTGCTCATAGTTACTTGCTATAAAAAGCATAGAAAAGCTTAGTTAGAAACAGATGGCTTTCTGTAACTTGTCAGTAGCAGGGCATGGAAGGTCTTGGGGTTTCCAGGGAGTTGTGCATGATGACATTTCTTTGAGACACCCTCATACATTCAGATCACTGCCGTCTCTGAAACCTCCCTTTATGATGTTTAAGAGGTGGTGCACGCTACTGTGGTTGCATTTTAGGCTAATTCAGTGAATTCTTGTGTGATGAGGTGGATGAAAATCAAGAGCCTTGCATCAAAACAAGTTATTTTTCTGAAACTGATAATAGGAACTTTAACCATAGTGTGGTCTATTTGATCCCATAGATGTTGAGATATGACATCTATAGCATACCTGTCCTAGTATTTAAAAGAAAATTACTCTTGGTGGGCTCATAACACATCTCAAAGTGTAAATTTCATATAAAATACATATTCAATAGTCAGAGAAGTTACAAAATATTATTTGCAAGTATTAGGACAGAAGGGCTGAAGTTTCAGGCTGCCCTCTGTTTTGTGCAGTATTTACTTTACAGCATAGAGTGATGTGCTGCTTAGAATTCACAGAAGACACCACCCATTTTGATTTCTCTGAGCTTGTGTGCAGGCTTATCTATTTACAGTGCAAGAAATTAGAGATTTGATGGGTATCAGATGAGGGTAAATGCCAAAGATAGTTTTGCTAAGTGAAGTTAACTCACCTCCTTTTGGGCCCAGTTTGCCAGCTGTGCATGTGAAGTGGAAAGCAACTCTTTAAGGATCTTTGGCTGCTTGATGGTAAAAAAGTACATGTGATGTTGCTGTCTCACTATAAAGTTCCTAAGTGTCTTCTCTCCTCCCTCCTTTACTGCAACAAGAAGAGAGAAGCAGTACCAAGATGAAACTGTAAGAGTCTACAAGGGAGAGTGATATTAACAGATAAAAGATGGATCTTCTAAACCTAACACAAAAGTTGCCTCTGGTCCTGAGACTTGCACACAAAATTCTGAGGCTGACAATGTAGTGTCATCATATTCCTGTATAGTAAAATTTGTGAGATTGCCTCAGCAGTCCATGTGGCAATCAATTGTCCTTGTTCACCAAAGCATCCCTTGCTGTCAGGCCTTTTTGATAACTTTTTTCCTGGAGCATTGCAACAAGACTGTGTAAATGCAGTAGTTTGGTCTTCTCTCAGGAGGGAAGAAACTGACCCGTTTGTAGACCTTAGCAGCTAATTTTGCTACTCCAGCTTTCTTAAAAGTGGAACTGTCATGCTGGTATGTCTCCTTCCCAAGGTGGAACGTGGTGAGGAGTGGATCTTTCATGCTGGAGAAGGCTTCACTGATCTCTGCCTTTTTCTTTACTGATCTCTAGACTGCAGCCAAACAGTTAGCCCAAGTACTTCTCCATTCCCTCAGTGAAGACTGTTACTGGAGCCCTTTATCTGATCCACTTCCTGAGTCCATGAACAAGGAATATCAGTCTTATGTTAGCAATCTTCTTTGTCGGAGGCCTGAGCTCTACTCAGAAGAGAAGTAAGTGTTAATTTTTATTTCAGTTTGTTGGAAGGAGGAAGGAGTGTATTTGAACACTCTTCAGTACTACTGATTCATGTAGTAGTTTTGTGCCTTCTTGTTTTTCAACTTGCCATTGAAAAGTCTGCTGGAAAAATAAAACATTAAACTCTTAGTGATTTTCCCCGCACCCCCTAGGAAGAAGAAAGTCCAACCAAAGGCCTGTCTTCGCTATGAAATTGAAATAATCTATTTAGGGTTTAATATAGCTCATCTAAGATATGTTGCAGAGCTTTTAATTGTGTGAACCTGCAAAGAAAGTATTGCTTAGCAAATGAATTATGCATGAGGTGTTTCAAGTTACCGCTTCTCTTGTGAAATGAGAAAGAGGCTGACAGGATAACTCTTGACCTTCCTCAGAAAAATGTATTCTGTCTTTCAGTGTGTACTGCCCTCAAGACAACGTAGAAGAGGCTCTTCTCCTCCTGTTAATCAGTGAATCCATGGTAAGCCAAAAATGAGTTTGTAGTATTAGTAGTGCAAAGGGATATCTAGCATTTCCGTGTGTCCTGGTTGGTTTTGTTTACAGAATCTTCCCTAGATAAACAGAAGCAAGGCTTCATATGCTGAGTGGAAAATGCTATCTATTCTTCTATTGGTGACACCACTTTTATGAAGTGGAATGTCAGTGAAGAGTTTTGGAAATTGTCAAGAAGAGAAATTGACTGCATTCACTATAGCTGCATGCAGGTTCTGACGTCCAGATACATCCTCAGTAGGCAGATGTTTCCGTTCATAACATCTGTGTGGATTATGGATCGAGAACGAGAGGAAAACAGCCTTGCTTAAAGCCAGGTGTGATGGTGGTACCTGCTGTTTGGAACTGCTTTCATGCCTTAGTCTGCAGTCCTTGGCTTTTTCAGTCTGGAGTGATCTTTGACAGTTTCTGATGCAGTGACACAGGGAGTCTTGTGACATGCAGAAACATTCATAATAAGCTACAGTGAAATAATTAGATTTCTTCTATTTATGACATTGGTGGCTTTAAAAAATTCATTTAAGAGGCAGGCAGAAAATTGGAGGAAAAATAACTGCATGGTAACCTTTAAAAATTTCATGTTCTGAGAAGATGCAAATGTACACAAAACATGTAAGAACGTTTTCTGAAAATGTTTAAGTAGTGTGTATTTTGTTTTAAATACAGGGTGGTCACTTGTACCTCAAAGTGAGATTCAAAACCTTGAAGGATCAACAACCTTCTTAGAAACTTTTTAATAACTTTCAGACAAATTGAAAAGAGATACTGTGGAAACTTTGGTTTTTGCTTCCTTCAGTTTTTCTTGTTTGGTTCTTCTGGCTCAAATTCTTTCCCTTTCCCACAGACTTCTTAAGAACTGGGCAATTTAATATTGTCTGCTTTTAAAATTCAGGGAAAATTTGAAGCGGTGGAACCACCCCAAAATATTAAATTGACTTCAAAAGCATGTACATCTGAGTGTTGCTATGTACTTTTCAGTGCTTTCTAGATTAAACCTCTGCAGCACATCTGCTTTGTGTTTTCAAGGGCTTTTCTTCAGTCGGAAGGGCTTTTCATAATTAGAAGTGGAGACTGCAGGAGTGAGGGCTTGTAGAATATCATGTGCACTTCTATTAAAATCAGAAGTACTCATGTCAATGGGGCTCTTCAGGGCTCATCCAAGCAGAAGGAGGATTGGGATCTGGAGCAGTGACAGAACTGGCTGCTCCAGCCTTTCTGGGACTAGACTTGCAGGTAGAGAGGCCATGTGGGACTTCAAACTCCACAATCTTGTTCTGCTGAGGAGGTGAAAGTTGTCCCTAACTAATAGCATGTAAAATGTTCAGCTAACTGGTCCTGTAGCTATGGATGAAGTATTGTGAGATAGAAACGGGACTGCTGTGCCGAGTTCCGGGTTAAATAAATAAGCTTGGTGTGTGCTTAAATGCTGCCTCTGATATACAGGAACTTCCTGGAGGAAGATGCAAGGCACTTTGCTCTGCTACTTGTCAAACAAACAGAGAAAGATCCTGTAGCAGAGCACTGTAGGAGCCATGTAACTGTATTTCTGATTTTGGGGAAATGGAACATCTGAGCCTTCATCTTGCATCAGCCTTGCCACAAGTTTGTTCTAACTAAAATTCAGGACAAGTATATAGAAATACACTTAGGAACCACATGAATGTTCTTCCTAAGTGAGGGAACAGAGGGAGCAATCTAATTCTTACATCTGTTTGTAATCCATAAATACTTTCCTGTACATTTTTATTATAGTATTTAGAAGGGGAAATTTTGTTTAACTTATGACATGATACGTTCTCCATAACAGCATTGATGTAGGCTAGTGAGTTTTCTCATGTACAGAGTTGTTTGTTGTTTGTTTGAAGTTTTGGGTTTTGGTTTTGTATTTTTTTTTAAAAAAAAGCAACTTACAGAGGCTCATGGAATGAGCTAACAGGAAGCAGATTTCCAATTAAGGTCTCTGCCTACTGGTACAATGTTAACAACTGAATAAAACATACTTTCCTTCCAGGAGAGAATGTCAATGGCAAGTGATAATCATATGTTTCTGTAGGCCAGTAAGCAACATAGTTTGTGTTCCTGGATTTTGGCTGGATTAGGTGTTCTTCCATATTTACAATTGTGAACCCCTTAAAATGAAACAGAAATATGCAATTACATTGGCTTCTCTGACACTGTGGTCTGTCAGAGCAAAACTGACCAGAAAGGTCCTTCTCCTCTCTGATGTTTAAAGAGACAAAGAGCAGTCAGGCCATTGTAACTCTCTTGCAGGACAGTAAAGCCAAACAGCTTCTTCACATACCTGTTCCTGACTCCTACCACTCCAAAATGACCTTGAAGGGGGACAGAATTAGGGGAAGGAAAGACAGAAAAAAAATTTGTCCTGTTGAGGGGACACAGAGCCAAGACGTACTGGGGAGGTGCATAAATCATCAGAGAACTTGAAAGTAAATATGTGCTGAAAAGGAGATATGGTACTTCTTCAAGAAGTATACACCTGACACCTTTTCTGCTGAGATTCCCGCTGTTTTTATGTGTGACTTGCCTTCCTAAGGTGAAGCTGACATCTACTTTGCCAGGATCTGTGTGACTCCCAAGAAGATGTTATGGGGGTGTAGAACTGCCCTTATAAAGGGGAAAGCCAGAAATTGCCTTGAGGTCCTTGAGAGCCAGAGCCTATTTCTCCCCAAACCTTCTCTGTCTCTTAGTGGTGGAGGGTTCTGGCTTGTGATTACTTATCCCTTTCCCTTGCATTGCAAAGAAGCCAGTTTGTGTATTCTGGTGGGATGAAATGAGAATATGTTAGAAAGGGGCAATTAACAGTTCCCTCAGTATTTCACTCTGCCTTTGAGTAGAGTAAAAGGCTTTCAAATGGCCAGATAACATGGTATCCTCTTTCATGGCTCTGAAGATGCTTCTGTGGATATGTTCATGCTTACAGTGAAAACTTGTAGCCTGCTTTGCCCTGGCATTATCACAAATTGCCTACTGTGTTCTTTTTGTCCTGTTAAAAATGGGAACCTGTTTTCATAAGCTGAGGTATCTCAGTAAACAATGAAAAGAATCCTGGTTGTTTAGCTTGGAAAATGTTCCTTCTCTGTGCCAGGTGTTATTTAGTCACAGCCTTTGGCAGTAGAGTTCTCATGAAAGAATCTAGTGAAACAAATCAGGCAGTGTGAAGATTGCCACAGTCAAGGCTGTCTTTATGGGTGTTTGTGGCCTCCTGGCTACTCTGTCATTCCTTTTGTATAGCCCAAGTTAGGGTATGGATGGGCTGTGTCCCTGAGAGGACAAAAATGCTCTCCTTCAGACCAAGAAGGCTAGCTGGTGACAGCCTTTTCAGGCTCAGGCTGTGGCAGAATGATGTGTTCCTATCACATGTTGGAGAAACAGGGACTTGCCTGTTTTTAAACCCCTAGTCCTCTCTTACAGCATTTAACCCATCTAAACCAGTGACCCTGTTTGTGAGGAGAATGGAGGACATATTGTGACTTGCTGCAGTGGGATTTTTCTGCTTCGCCTACCAATGGGAACAGGACTGGTTCTGCCATCAGGGATTTTGGTGCTTTGAGCTGCAGGGTGTAGACAGAAGAGATTTGGCATGACTATCCCTTAGCTGCAGTTTTGTTTATTTTAATAGCTATTCCCAAGAGTATCAGAGTTGACTGCACTGCCCTTAAAGTTAGCCAGAAGCTTCTCAGAGCCAGGAATGGAACACTTAATATTACTTTTTGTGTTTACTTTTGAGGTTAAAAAAAGGGAAAAGTTCTTTGTTTGCATTTTGAAACCTCCCCTTCTTGAATCTCAGGTCCAACATACAATCTGAAACACTTATTCAGTGCTGGCAATGCTGGCTCTTACAAATGGGGATTTTGGCTGGTGTGGTCCACCAAACATGCCAGGTAACATGTTTTGTTTGGGGTTTTTTGGCATACTGGAAATCAAGCACCTTGTATCCAAAACTAATAAGTTCTATGCCTGTGTAACAAAGATTAGAAATGTCATCCCCATCTTATCTCTGATTTGAATCCCTAAAGGCGATTTGACCTTGGAGGGCCTGAGATCATGGAACAGATGGTGAGGGGGAAGGAAGATACTGGGACTTGTCCTGTTCTTTTTACTGGTGAGAGCAAACTCATGGCTGTGAATATGCCTGTAACTGAATAACATTAAAGCCATGTATTTTTAAACAGAAATAAATAAAACCCGTTAGCTCTTCAGCTCCTACTGTTATAAAATAACACTGTCCAAAAAATGGGTTGATGAAGAAGAATCTCTTGCTGCTTTTGTAGGTTGGTTTTTCCTTCTTTCTTTTTTTTTTTTTTTTAAGTGGCACCAAGCCCAGTGATGATACAACAGCTGGATGACCAATATAATTATTTCACTGAGGGCCGTTGGACTATGGCAGCTGAAAGAGACAACTGGGGACAGGGTTGCCTGCTCTGGTGGTTCCTGCCAAGTCACAGCTGCGCACTTACAGTACCAAATCTGTCTCTTCACTGGTTTGCAAGGCAAAACTGTGTGTTTGGGACCTGCAAAGATGGACTTCAGGATGTTTCTAGTGGGAAATAAACTACCTCTCCTAATTACCTCTTGAATAAATGGTTCTAGTGTGAGTTGCTGGAGAACAGGATATGAGAGCTTTTTTCCATCTGCTTTGCAGTAGTTAAGTCTTGATTCCAAACTTGCAAGGAGGATGTAAATTCTTGGAAAATAGCTTTCTAAATCCAGATAACTGTTAGCAAATGGATGACTTTGTTACCTAAGATAATACCCGTAAACAAACTTGCTTACTTTCTGCTTCTCTGTTTTCCTTTTGTGTAGGGTTGTTTGGCTGTTTTGGATGGGGGCATATGTCTGTCTTGCTTTCAGTGATGTTTCCAGAATTAGTTCTGCTACAGTGCATGGTGTTAGAAGGCACCTGAAACGTGTAAGATGTATCCTCTGGTCATATTAATAGGCAATTATAATGGGCTGTTTTGATGAATTGACATATGAATTGGGCACCAGTAACTTGTGCTCTGTTGCTTACCAGAAATGATAGAGATGCTGTGTAGGTCACAAGGGGATAATTTTTCATTTGTTGTGCTTCTGGTCTGAAGTAGAATGAGTTGTAATATCTCTCTGAGAGGCGTTTTGTGAGTTCCTGGGGCGTGGTTTGTCCTCCCTGTTCTACCCACATGCCATTTTCACAGCAGCTGTGCAGTCAACCCTGAATATTTTCTTTGCATATGTTGGTGCGGGAAACCTTCAGGTGCTATGTAGAGATGATCAATAACTTAGGCAAAAAGTCTGTAGCCTCGTGCATTGAATAGGTTCTTGCCATTGTGAAGAATTCATTTATTTTGTTGGCAGTACAGGCAAAACAGCCAGAACGGAGACCCAGAGGATGTGTGCTAAATGTTTCCTAGCTCTTAGCAGAAAAGGCATCAATTGCATGATTTCAAAGGCCTGTTGTCAATCTTACACACACAGCATTTGTCTTTCTCTCTTAATGGTAGTATTGAATCACACCAATTACATTATTACAGTACACTGTGTAAAACATGCTGCTGTTCTGTATAGATGGGTTGCAGTGGATCTGGCAATTATGTCTATTATGAAAAGACACAAGTTGAACATTCGAATGCCCATGAATTAGGGGGCAGGCAGCAGGCACTCATTAAAGATTTTAATTGCTTTCTTTTTCTTCTTTGGAAGAAAGCAGGGGAAGCTATGTTTCAAAGTGAGCAATTAAAGGATACTTCGTAGCTAATTGCTGTGAGAAGGGGCTGCTACATGGAATATACTCTATTGTAATTCATATGATTGCTTGACGTTTTATTAAGAAGCACATCTTTGTACTGTGGTAAAATTTAATTTTCTGCAGTGTAACTGTGTGCGTAATAACTGCTGAAGTAATGGCTGTTTGGATTTGCTGTGGCACTTTTCCTTTCTTCCTGAAATAAACAAGCCATAAATAAGCATCATTGATGTTCAGCAAATCCTCTGTGGATAGGGGCCTTATCTAGTTTGCAGGTAAGAGTACTGTGTGTGGATGGGAAGGTCCAAGCTGTGTGTAGCTGAGCACTGTGGGTGCTCGGAAAGGCAGAGCTGTTCCCTGCTGGCAGAGCCAGCATGGGTCTGGAAGTCCCCTGTGGTGGCACTGCTGTGTTTGGAGCCAGACTGAGAGGCCCTACTGACCCCAGGTTCTGTGCCCTGTCTGGTTTGGAGACACCACAGTGGCTGAGTGCCGAGATAGCTCAGGGCTACCAACCTGGGCTGGAGCCCCTTGGGCGTGTGTGGCCTGCAGATGGGCTGTGTCACTGGGCTGAGGATGCTCAATGGCCCAGGTCTGGGCTGGCTGCAGAATGTGTCCAGTCTCCCCAGACAGGATTGGTGTCATGTCTGAGCCACCTACATGCACAGCTAATGTGCCTATATGCATCCCAAAATGTGCAAGTGTGATGTATCTCTGGGTTGCTTGATTACCTTGGAATACTTCAAAAAAGGGGCATTGACTGTATATTTTTGCCTTTGTAATGCAAGTTGTGCTAATTCCCAGTCTTGAAACTTGTGTTGGTAGCACTGGTGACCTTCTCCATCCCACAAAACAGCCTTGAACAGAGCTTCTCTTGTTGTGACTTACCATCTCTCTTCATCCTGCCTGTGTGCTGTGAGGCATGTCTGTGTGGAGATGGGAACAGCTTAAAGGGAATAGTCATGGTGGGGGTGTTGAAAATGTATTTGTAGCTATGTTTTACTGCTGCTAATAGTGGAGGAGGGGGAAATAATGCAGTAGAACAAATTGAAATTGCTGCTTATGTTATCGATACACTGCTTGAGACCAGGTTTGTACAAATAACCTTTTTTCCAATTGGTTTCAGGAAAATTCATGGTCTGAAACAACAGAAACACAGGTATTGAAAAAATGTTGGTGTTAATAGCTTAGAATTTTTGCATTCTCAAATGCAAAGTGAAGTGTGTCTCTGTGTACATTTCACTAGGTAAAATTCCCCATCCCACAGAATGGGGTAACACTGCAACTGTTTTGCCCTTGTACTTGCCAGTGACTGTCAGGAGTTCTCACTGACAAATTAATACTTACAAAAACAGAAACAAAGGCAAAGAAAAACGTTTGATGATGATCTGAGGAACAGCAGCCTGCCTTCTGTGAGAGGCAGGCACAGAGACATGCCAATTTCCTGAGTGGCTTTCAGGAAATAATGATTCACATTCCCTTCTCTGACCTCTCTATGTACACTGCAGTAGTACCTTGAGCCTTTCTTAGGATGGTGATTTACCTTATTGTGTTAGACACAATCCATATTCTTCCTACTGTCCAGTCAGTTTTTTATGAGGTTTGCCAAAACCTTTTGGTTTGGGGGTTTGTGAGGTTTTTCTCTCTCTACTATAATGTGGGCTCTTGATTTATTTTTTTAGAGCAGCTGGAATTAACCATTGGGAATAGGTTCAGTATTGAAGAAATTGTTGAGATAGAAGTAACAATGAATTTGCCAGTGGCAACTTTTATGCATGGAAGCATAGAGAGTGATAGATTGCAAAGACCTTCTATGGCTTTGAGATTTGAAAGCTTGAACAAAATCAGCAGGTTTATGACCTTCTTGGAAAGAATATTCATCATGCCTGTGCATATGTTGCATTTAACTGCTGTCTGCTTGGGTAAAGTATGAAATATACGATATGTTTGGTATGACTGCAATTTTAGAATGTTGCATCCTTATAATATGCCCTATATTCCTGCTTTTGCAGGATTGGGGTGTGTTCTTCATTCTACCAAAATGTGATGGACAGTCGTGACTTTTGATTAATTTTCTATCTGTGCTAATGCATCCACTTAAAAATGATAGCTTGATACTTGATGAATACCCAAAAAAGCATCAGGCTATAGCTGACTGCAATGGGACGTTGTTGATGGGATTAGAGAGCATGGGGTGCTATCTCAGTAGCTGTTTGCTATAAACAATTGTCATAGCAATGTAACCGGTGCAAAAAAAACTGTTAATGCAATTGTATATATGTAGGAGGAATCACTTGGCAGTAAGGATCATACAGTATGTGGCTTTACTCCTTTTTTCCTTTTAAAGCAGAAGTCTTATGTTAAATCCAAACAGAGCTTAAACATGTATTTATTTTTTTATTCTTTTTTATTTCTGCAAATAAAGGTGGACAAGCTATGCCACTGTACTCTGCAAAATTTTTAAAGTTGGTTTCATTCTGTTATGCATTCTGTTGTTCTGAACTGTTTTTTAATCATGAATTGAATTGCCTTTGTGGCTGCAGGAGTTGGTGTAAGTTTATTTGTGCAAACACTGGCCTGGGTCTGATCTGTCAGCTTGCCTTTAACTGCAGTCACCATTTAGCTCGTGGTTGAGATTGTGTTAGTTTTCAGTAATTGTGTTTGCAGTCTCGGCTGGAGGCTGTGATGAAGAGTGCTTGGAACTGGGACATTACACAGATAAAATCATGATGAAACAGCTGCAGCTTAATCACAATGAAATACGCGTGGGCTTTAAGGGCTGCATATTCTGGAAATTTTTATTACACTTAATTCCCATGATTAACCTTTTTACAGAAAAAAAAATCTCCCCACAATTAGAAAGAAATAGATGTAAGATTATAGTTGTATTGTAAAATAAATCTCATAACCTTCCTGTTTCAAGGAGGGAACATTTTGTTTGCCTTTGCTCAAGGTGAAATTGCTGGCAATTTTCTTAATTTTTCTGATCTTTTAGATGTCTAGACCTGAGTGTCTGATGTTGCACCCCTTTCAGCTGAGGAGCAGAGGGCAGCGTGCCTGTGCTATCGGATGGTGCTCAGGCTCAGTGACATCCAGCACTGCCTCTCCCAGAGGCTGGGCAGCCTGGATGAAGCCCTCTGTGTTTGGAAATCAGAGGGACTTTTCCATTTACTCTGGAATTGTAATCTCCCTCTGTGTGCTCAGCAAAGGGCAAAGGGCTGGGATTTTGAGGTAAATCTGACTCCATGGCATATGGTATTTTGGGACATCCTTGGAAATTGCTGAACTGATTGTTTTCTGTCAAAAGTAATATTTCTTCATGATCTAGGCCCAGCAATGTACTGATAGATTAGCAAAATTAAGACATATTATATATATTAAAAAAAAATTGTATTGCGTTGCGCATATCTTCAATTGCTTTAAATTGATGACAGGCAAATCTGATTACTTAGGCAACCTGCTCAAATTAAAAAATAAAAGGTGAGTGGCAAAATAACAACAGAAATGGATGCTATTGTGAAGAAATCTAGCACAAAGACAGAAGAAAAATTATCAACCTTGCAAGCAGTTATCACAGTTGCAGGCAATTGAAGTAATAAGGAAGATGGTTTAAGGATGGCCTCGAATTTCTAATTATTGAGGAAATGGGATCTGGTAGGTCTGTTTCATAATGCTCTAATTCTGTGACACAAATTCAGATGAGATACGTGTAGCAGTTCCTTCCTGTAGATACAGCCATCTTCTTGAGTTTGCTTCACGTGAGTAGAAAGCACCTCTGTGGAAACACCTTCTTTGCCCTGGGATAAACTTTTAAAAGAAAAGAACCTTGAGACGATGTTAAACGAAATGCTATGAGTGATGATGGGTGTGGCTTCCCATGGAGGAGTCAGTTCTGTTTTTTTCTCTTGTTCCTGATGCCTCCCTCCTCACTTGTGTGTGCCCAGGCGAACCGGGACGCGGTGATCAGCCGAGCCCCGGAGCAGCAGGACGACCGAGCCGTCAGCCTCCGGGACGCTTCCGCAGTCTACGACCTCCTCAGCATCACGCTGGGCAGAAGAGGGCAGTATGTGATGCTGTCTGAGGTACCTCCCTCGGCCCCTGCCCCTCCAGACACGCTGGAAAAGCCCCTCTTTGCGGTGGCTTGTCGGGGAAGGTGAAAATGGAGTGTGCTAGTTAGCAACTGGCAGAAGCAGCTACAGAGCTATGGCTGCACAGGCCAGAAATGCACACAGAACTGTCAGAGGTGTTAACGTAACTTATATGTAGGCACTTGAACAAAGTGGCTGTTTTTAGAAGTGACAATGTACTCTAGCAAGTCCCATTAGCTGAGAAGTGTAACTGGTGTCATCAAAAAAACAAAATCACCTGGGTCTCCAGGGCCACAACAGATTGTTTCCTGACCCAAGCAGCAGTCTTGACAAAAGGTGTAAGGAAGAAAATAAAGAAAGTCTGATATTCCTTTCATCATTTCTTTCTCAGTGCTTGGAGAGAGCCATGAAGTTTGCATTTGATGAATTTCACCTCTGGTACCAGCTTGCCCTGTCCATGGTAGCTTGTGGAAAGGTAAGGTTCAAACCAAAAGGTTCAGAAAGGGCACATTTTCCTCTGGAAGAGTGGATCTGGATTACTTGTTTGAATGTGTAGAGTCATGTGTGTTGTGGGAGTAGGTGCCATAAGGCAGCTCTGTGAAAGGACAGTGCTCTCCTTTTAGTCTCCAATTGCACTTTGTGATGAGGCATTTGTGTTTGGTATTGAGTACAGTTCTTTCTGCATAGTGTTTTTTTCTCATTACCAAGGTTTTCTCCTTGGATTTTGTGCAAAGCTGTGGGTTGAAAAGCATTGTACAGCTGTCCATTGTCTGCAGATTCAACATAAATGGGCTTAGAATAAGAAAGAACTGATGTCTGAAACTGTCATCAGTTTACTCTGTGTCTCTGGGCAGTGACTTAAGCTGTAGTTTCTCCATCTGTTAAAGGAAATGTAAATTTTTTTTGCATAGAGAACTTGTAAGATTTAATATTTTTAAAGTGCTTGGTGCAAAATATGCTCTAGAAAAAGAAAGTGTGAATGTTGGCATGGTCATGTGTTTTTTTGAAATTAGTGTGGTATTTGTGAAAGTCATCAGTAAACCACTGAGATGGCTGAAATGTGGTTGTGAAACATAGGCAAAGGTAGCAGGAGCTTTTCTTTATTAGTCTTAAAAAAGTGCACGTCCTGTAGGAGATGTAGATGGTGCAAAATTTAGCCAGTTCATTCTGGAGCCCCCACCTACATGTTTGGGAGGTATGAGCAAATTGATGCTGTGCAGTAGTAGACCACTTAATATGGTCCTGTATTTTGTGCCCATGGAGCGCCCACGAGTGGAGACCACCAACTAACACTCATTTGCCAAATTCCAGCTACTGCTGGCCTTTTATGGCTATAAGCTGAGCTGGAAACAGTGTCTTTGGCATGGAAATAAGAGATGAATCTCTGCTTTTGCAAAGAAATTGTCTTGTGAGGTATAAGTGGCTGCAAAGCTTGGAAGATGTCTGAAGGAATTCCTTCACTTCTGTGAGCATAGGCAAAGCTTATCTCGGAAGACTGTCTGTTAAGTATTCTACTTAAAAAAATGGTAGAACAATGAGAGAAAGTCTAATAAAGAGTATGAGATGTGACTAAGGGTATAGTAAGCAGTACTATGGAAAGACTGAAATGATTTTTTTTTTCACCTTAAAGGGGAGGAAAAAAGTCTGAGAGAAACAACTCTTCAAGAGCTCTTAAGAGGAGGGGGTTAATCCTGTCTGTGGTGGTTAGGACAAGACATGATGGCATCTAATTGCAACAACACAAGTTCATGTTTCTTATTAAGAAGCAAAAAAATAAGGATAGTGGAACACTGGAGAAAGAGTGCCCTGTGGAGATTGTGTGGAGCCTAAATCACTGGGGACCTGTGGAACACCCTGGGCAAATCTGTAGTGACCCCTCTGTGAGGCACCAGGGGTGTCTTCTGTGGGACCTTGCAAACTCTGACTCTGTTCTGGGGCTCCATCATGGTCTCTTTTAAAATATAACAGATCTGGCTCGTTTATGAGATACCAAAGCTTTGGCAATGCATATTAGATCAGCAGGGAGCTGAACAGAGATCTTCAGTCAGAAAGAGCCTCACAGATTCCTACAGAAGTTCAGTGCAAGCGTTTCAAAATACAATTCCAAGCTTGAAAACAATGGCTAGACTCAATTGTGTATAAGGAAACCCAAGGCTACTGGTAGAATACTTAAATGACGAGGTTGGTGCCATGGTGCTAATGCCTTCCCCTGACCTATGTCAGGTGGGGCTTACATGTCATGACCAGCTCACCTTGGAATTCAGCTGGAGTTAGCACAGTCCTGCCCTCTGTGTCTTTGCAAATCCTTCAGGTACCTGATCCCTTGATACTGAGGACAGCAATGATACACAGGCCATGATAGAAAGGCACAGAATCTTACCATGAACATGGGGTTTGTCTGGGAGCTTCATTGGCTTTACAAGTTGTGTAACCTGGTTCTCAACAACAGACAATGCAGTAGCTCTAGTAATCTGCTGGAGAGCAAATCAAGATTTTTAACTGCTGATGTTTGAGAGTGAGTGCAGAGAATAATTGTGCTTCAGTCTTAGGTTAGCATGGAGAAATGGGGATTGATCTTTAGCTTCTAATAACTTGCATGACAATTCTGTTCTTGTCCAGTCTACATTTGCGTACCTGTTCACCTTCCCTATATGCTACAGAATATTTGGTACTTAGATATTTGTGTGGCTCTTCTTTATTTTTTATCTCTGTAGCTGTCCTATCTTTTCACATTTTAAAGTACATCATGTTTTTTTGCCTGTACTTTAAATATTTACAAGGTAAAATGTCCTGATCTTGCCTATTGATGTGGAAGTGCTAAATGTTCTGAGCCCTATATGGGTCAGAGGGAATTCCCTTACAATCCCATCTGTGCAGTATTTCGTTTTCTAATCCCAAAGTATTCCCTGAGGATTCCTGTCATATACTCTGCAATGCGTCATCTTGCTAATGGGAGATGTGGCATACATTTTTATATTGCTTTGCAGCTTGATAGCAGGACAGTTCATTTAAAAGCAAGTGCTCCAGTGTAGCAGAAAGAACTGATGAGAAAATAGTGTGGTTAGTCTAGACTGCAGAATGCAGAGTACACTTGAGCTTTTATAGGTGAAGATCTATTTTCCCCTGTCTCAGTCACAGCCAATTCATGATCTCATTTCTTGGTAATGAAACCTCACATCCTGCAGCATTACTTGTTCTGCAGTACAGCAAATTGTGCTCCTAAGTCCTGGGCACGACAGGAACAGTTTTATCAACCTGTAAATGCTGGAAGCTTTGGTTTCTCTCTTTTTTAAACATGTTTTTAGGGTTTTCAACTCTGACCTTGCAGAAAGTGCTGTAAAATCCTATCTTGCCCTCTATTCTACACTGAATTTGACTAGAGGTATGTTTAATTTGTATATTCAGACTGAGTCAATCAAGTAAAATTTCAATGTAGTTTCTTCTTCTGCCAGCCAAAAAATTGACAAATAGTGATTGTCGTTTTTCACAAGTGATCAGTCTGAATGTCAAGCCTGCCACCTTGGCTCATTACCACACGTAGGATTGAGTTTACACATCGTTCTGAAAAGCATGTGCCTTAACAAAAATAGGCACATCATTTCAGTGAGTTCCTACAGGCCTTGGGGCTTCCTAAAACAATGAATGAAAAAACTCAGGGAAGCATAACCTTCCTGTCTATCTTTTATCCACTTGGTGGTGGAAATAATTGAGTGACAGCAATTTTATCCACTTGGTGGTGGGAATAATTGAGTGACAGCAATTTCACTTTCCTGTGTTTCTCAGCAACTTGCATAATGAGAAAGGTGGTGTGGTCTGGTTGTTTTTTAACCCATTTTTAGGAATGCCTTTTAAATTGAGCTGTATATTCACTGAACAAGAGAGGCATGTATATATATATAAATTACAAAAATCCACCATTGCATTTGAAATACTTTTGTAGGCAAATTTAGAAGGGAAGGGAAAGGAAATACTGAGAAAACCTAGACAATAGCAAAGATGTGGTGGGAGATGTCCTGTGTCACCAAGTGCAGTTCTGAATAGGCCAAAGAGGTTTAAATCATTCTAATGCAGCAGCCCTGTTCCTGTGGTGCTGAATGCTGAATTCTTCACAGATGCTTTAAGTTGCTTCTGCTGGTAACAACCTTGGCTACGTGGTAATATCAGCTAGAGGCTGAGTGGGCCTCGCAGCTCCCCGCCTCTGCTGCTGTGTGTGGACAGGCTGGAGTCTGAGGGGTGAGTGGTGTGATAGCTGGATGCCATCTGGCACAGTCCTTAGGCAATGAGATGAGCCACTGTCCTGCTGCCAGAGTAAAACCAGTGCAGACAGTTGCATCTGCTCGTCTCAAGAGTTTGAAAAAGTGACCAGTATTGTGCAACACGGGGAAAGGAAGGACCAAACTCTTTTTTACAGAGTGGAAAAGACTTTGTAGTCTTCGCAGCAGTGAAGAGAGAGCTGCTTGGGTAGATTTGCTCTCTGTTGCTGCTTTCCAGCTAAACAGTTTTCCCTGGAGGTCATGGGGGTTACCAGCACGCAGTTCTCCTGCAGGCTAGGGTAGCTCTCCCGACATTTCTGAAGTTGGAGGCAAAATTATCATAGTGCCTGGATGATGTATTACAAGCACAAGGGATGTGTAATAGGGTCCTTATGCACTCTCAAGTATTTTCTTGGCCTTGGACCAGTTGGATCAGTTACATGTTGCTTTTTCAGATTTCTGTCCCCTTCCACACTTACTATCCTCACACAGGACCTAGCCTGGGTGTCCCAAAGTGTTGCTGGAGCTCCCTGGGAGCAGACACAGAAGTGCATCGTGAGTAGGCTCTAGCTTAAATTTATGCTACTTAAGAAAGACTCCTAGATCTGCATTGTGACTGTTAAAATACGTGCCTTGGACAACATGAAGCAACGTTTGTGCCTGTCTTCTGCCTACCACACGAGGAGACAAGATTTGTGTTTAGTGACACTGAATTGCCATTTTCCTAAGGGTAGTGAGGGAGGGATTCTTCAAGGATAGCTGTGAAATTATTCTGTGGACTCTGAGTCTGCGCAGTCTAAAAGTCCTGGATGCCCTAATTGAGACATTCAACTCTCATGAGTCTTGATTTTTAAAGTACAGTGGATGTTTGTTGTTGTTAGTGTATGCAATGCATGGAAGCATTTTCACACTCATGTTCAATGTCTCTGCCTGAAAAAACCCCACAACACAACTTGTTTAGTGAGTGAAGAGCTTTAGGATGTGTGTTTCTTGAGAGCAGTGAGTAGCAATAAAGCCTTAGGCCAGCTGAAGGAAGCTGGAGTATCTGCTAGGAGAGGATAATCTGCTTTCACCCCTCAGCTGTGTACTCACTGAGGGGCTGAAGAGCCTCAACAATGAGTAAAAGAAGAGCTTGAGAATAACTACAGGGTCTGTGGGGGAAAGCCTCTGTGAGAGCTCAGTGGAGGTGGAAGCAGGTAGCTGGAGGCAAGGACTATGCTCAGCAGGCCTTGTACTGGGATTGCTGATGGTAGTTATATGTTCCTGTGGTGCCTGCCACAAAGCTCTCCAGCCCTGCAGAGCTTGGCCAGCTCAGTGCTTGCCGTGAAGACAGCAATTGTGTGACTTCAGAAGCTGCTGCATTGTTGCTGATCCTCCCCAGCTCCCTCTAGCCCATACTGAGGGCACCACAGGAACCATGGTCAGCATTGCCGTGTAGGTGGACAGGCTTGGCAGTAGGGGCTGTGAGTTCCAAGCATGATACCTTGCAAAATGAGGCAGATAAAGCTGCTTTCAGCTACGCAAAATGCTCCATTCTGCTCTTACCCATTACATTTGTTCCTCCTTAAGGCAGTGGGTAAGAAAAAATCATGCATGTCTACCGGAATGATTTTCTTAATAAGGTAAAGCTTCAGGAGGTGTCTGGTGTTATACAAAGAGAAGTAATCGAATCCCTCTTGGCATCTGTCATTCAACTGTGTTTCTGAGGGATTGAACTCCAGCTCTTCCCAGAGCTAGTCCTGCAGTGTCACTGTGCTCCCTTTGGCTGCTCAGCAGTTGGACACACTGCAGTCTTGCCCAAAGCTTGTGCTGGCAGCGTTTTTAAGGTTTTGAAACCAGTCTTACACAGACATGAACTCTTGATTTTGGAGCCCTTAGCAAGTTGCTGATACACACTGGTCATAGCCAAATAATGACAAGCTAACGTCTGAGCTGCTCCTATCTGTGCTGCACCCAAAAAAAGGAATCCTTCCCCTTATTTAAACAGTGCAGCAAAAGCAGATGTCTCTAAGTGCTTCAAGGAGCTTGAAGTTTGACTCAGCCATGCCTGTATTGCCAACATACAGCTTTCCAGAAGGTTAGAAGGAAAGTTAAAAATATATTTAATACATAATTCTGCAGCAACAGCAGACAAATTTTATGATTTAGGCTGTTCCTTCTGTTGGTATCCTTGCAAAAGCTTAGGCTGGTTGCTAGGCAACTGGCATAAAAAAAAAGTACATTTCTCTTTGTATTGCAGGCAGGAACCTTGGGAGCAGCAGAGGCCTCGGATGGCTCCTTAAATAGCATTGCTGGGGAATGAAAGTTAAAATATTGAACATTCATTGGTTAAAGATCTTGTTACGAAGGTCAGCTATCTTGGGGATATTCAACAGTTTGGTTTCCTTTGGTGCAAAGGAAAGATTAGAAGGGAGTTTGCCTGTGTGCTGTAGATAGTACAAAAAATGGAAATTTCCTAAGATGCCTGACTGTTGAGCAGAATACCTAGGTGGGCTATATAATTGCCTTCAGGCTTAACTCTCTTTTCTTGACAGAAAGTGTGAAGTGAGGTGTTTGTCACATTAGCAAGTACAAATGTGTGCTATAGATCTTAGAATGTAAGAGGTGCTTTTAAGAGGGAGTATTTGAAGCTGCTTAACTCCAGTGCTCTAATTTGATAAACACAAAGTAAAAGAGAATTGAGAGAATCAGTTCCTATGTTAAGAGAAGTAAATGTCTTAGGGGAATAATGTTCATGCTGAGATTCACAGAAATCTCTATATTCAGTGGAAAGCTGACAGCAAAACTACTGATTCCAGAGTTCTCAATTGCTTGCTCATTCTGTCATCTTTCTATGTCAGTTCAAGGGCATTTATATCTAAATGCTTGTGAATCCCAGGACACAAGGAATAATAATTCTTGCATTGGGATGAAAGATTTCCACTTCCCCACAATCCCTTTGAAATAGTACAGTTTTTAGACAGGATGATCCAAGAAATATAGCAGCACTAATTGTGGAAATTCATTTGTGTACTGAACTGCCAGGTAAATTGGGAATCAGGCTGTCTACCAACCCACCATCTTGAGAAATATTTTTCCTTCTGGCTGAAAAGTAGCAAAGAAGCAAGAAACTAGGGAGGCTTTTGGAACCTGTGCAAGAGAAGAGCAACTGTTCATGGCATGTCAAAGTCTATCAGGCACGATTTACTGTCTGGAAATTATTCTTCATTTAGTTGTATCTGTGTTTTCTTTATCTTCTAAATATGAAATGGCTCTTTCATTTCCTTCTTTGGTTGCTTTGGTCTGGTGAGAGGGCAAAGGAGAGGAAAGAATGGAATTTGTGTTAGAGTAACCTAGGAAAACTGGCATTTGGGCATACCATAATTGATGGCAAATTCTCTCAAGCCATTTGGAAAAGGAAGGAAGAAAATTAACTGTAGGATGTTCTTGGTTCTCTTCTGCTTATGTGCAAGCATCTTTGAGGAGTATGCTTCCATGCTTCATTATTGGATCTGTAAATGAGGAGTGGGAGTTGTGTTCAGTGTTTGGATAGTTGTTTTTATTTACTTCTAACTCCTTTATAGGATTCAAAACCATGGCTGCCAAAATTACTTTGGGGAAGGTGTCTTCTCCATCCTTCTCCTTCCCCGATATCTTCCTTGTGATTTCTTGCTCTAGATGAGAGGCGAAAAGAGACCTAGTTTTCTGAAGTCCTTGGGAGCTGGTTCTGGTGCAGTCATTATAAACCAGCAATTAGCAAGTTAAATAGAAACAGCATAAATCCTGGCTTGAATTATTATGTGAGCCCCTCTGAAGCTCAGAATCATGTAGTCACTTGGAATTCAATTTCTTCTCCTCTCAAAACATGCCTCATCAATAAATCAAATCATTATTGCCTTGCAGTGAACCTCACAAACAATGCACTTGGCTGCCTCATCCACCCACACTAAGTGAAAGAATATGTACATTTTGATTACCAGATTATTTCAATTTGGCACAAACACTGTTTCATATTAAATATTTTTACAAACCAATGATGTCTGTATTCAATAATGACTGCTTGATATTTTTTCCCTGGCTATTAATGTCTGTAATTAGTATCTTTAAGAAACCTTGATATTACATGTCATGCCAGTCTCCCCTCAGTAAGGTCACTGTGGGAGTGGGATGTTATTTCTCCTGACATTCCTTCACTAATGTTTTCATCATCGTATAAAATAATCTGCTGAGTAAATTTTTCAAGGTGAAATTATATAATCTCTTGAATTTTTAAAATGCATCTGGGGAGAAAGGCTTCATGTCACCCTGTTTCTAGAACCACTTCTGCTCCATATGTTTAGCTGCAAATTTTATAAACTTCTTTAAAATGACATAACTGTGTAAATGTTTTAGGAGCAGTGCGGAAACTGTTCCTCTTGCTCTGTAAATCCATGTTCAGGAGCTCTCGAGTGCATATGTAATAAAGTGATTCAACACCTGGGGTGTTTGGGTGTAGGCACTAGGTGGGATCTCCTGTGCAGCATTCAGTAGTCACTGCTTTGCAATGGCCTTCTGGACAGGCTTGGGACAGGACAGACGTGGCAAGGGCTCTGTGGTTTGAGGGTATTGGAGGCTGTGGCATTGGCCTGTCCTGCAAACAGGCAGGGAGCAGAAGGCAAGAGGAACTGGCAAGGAATGGGTTGTGTCATTTCTCTTCTGGTGTGGCTCCTACAGCTGTGGCCTAAATTAGGACAGGGCTGTCACTGCTCTGGTTTGTGCTAGTGCTGGTTGTGCTGACCCACACGAGAGCTGCCACGAGCTCCCAGGTGCCTCCTGCTTTCCCTGCAGTGCAGGTGGGGAGCTGAGAAATGACCACTGGGTTGAGGTTGTGTCTGTTCTTGCCAGCGTTGGCTCTGGACAGTCTATGGCCTTTTACATATCTGGCCTTTGCAGTTACTTTTGCATGGTGAGGTGACAAGAGTTAGTGGGTTCAGCTGCAGATATACTGGCTGTCACAGTGCATATTATCCTGCTGTCACATTTATTTATTTTCTGGAAACACCTGTGAGGCTGGAATATCAGTAGGAGGGCAAGAAAACAGATATCCAGCTTAGCTCCCTTATGGGGTTACACTTGGGTTTCCAACACATCCATCATGCTGCTGGGAATACCAGCTGCTTTCAGTGCATTTTGCAAAAGAGAGGAATAAGATGCCACTAAAACCTGAGACACCACTTGCTCTGAACAACTAGGTGTCAGGGAGGTTCGTTCTGAGGGATGCTGGTTTGCTCGTGGCAACAGAGCACAGCAGTGTGTTTCTTCCCGTACCTCAGGGTTGAATTACTTGTCTTTATTTCTGAGAGGGATGAAGTAATGATTCAAGCTCTAGGACAGAGTTTATTGATTTCCATCCTTGGTCTGAGACAAGCTTCCTTCTGGCTTTAGGCAAATTGTGCATTTTGAATTTGAAATTAGCAAATGTTTCCTCACTTTTACTGATCATGCCTGGTGCTCTACATAACTGGGAGCAACCGAAGGATATAAGGCATGTTACTGCTCTTGTTCAGACCACAAGGTGGGTACCCAAGCTTTTCAAGCAGGAGGATTTTCTCCCTGCTGCATTCGTTATGAAACCCCTCTTTGCCTTAATTTGGGCATGGCTGGTGTACATCTGGTTTTCCATTTTTCCAGGTTCTCTTCCAAGCAAATTCCTAATCAAGCTTTTGAATTCAGTAGAAAGAAGCGGACCTTGTTTCTGTGGAGGAAGGAGCTGGCTGGCACAGCCTACTTAGATGTGGTGTGAGGGGGGGAAAGTGCTGATGGACAGTGGGAATGTGAAGCTGTGGTGTTGCTGCAGGGGATTGCAGCAGTCACCAGACCCAGTGTGGGTCAGAGTTCTGGCAGGGAGAGCCCCTGGGGATGAGGAGGAGATGCCCAGGACCTGATGGGAACAGCAGATAGTTTGACTTTGCAAGCTTCTGTTGCTGCTCTTCTGTAATATAGGAAGGCCATGACTATTTAACGTGCTTCTGAGTAGGAACTTTGTGTCTTGGGACTGTGTGGAAGACTTTGGGAGGAAACAGGCTTGCAAGGAGAAATTCCAAGAGAATAAAACTTCCCCTTGAGCTTAAGCGTGAGAAAATTTGAGTGGATCAGGGTCAGTAGTGAGGAAGGTTTAAATGTAAGGCAAACTGTGGTTCAGGTGGAATCAGCTGGGAGACTCTGGTAAGGCAGCTCCTGTCATCTTCTTACAATCTGAAGTGGCCTTTTTCATCACTACCTCAGACCAGAGCTTTCTTCATTCCCCTTTAAAGTGTCTGAAATGTGGCAGCCATGAATGTGTGCTGTAAAATGCAGTGTTTGCAGAACACATCGGATCAAAAAGGCTATTAGCAAGTGCTAATCTTAAGAAGCATCCTCATTAATGGTAACCTAACACCAGAAAGACAGCAACAGTTTCATGGGCTTTCTTTCTAACACATGCTTGGACCACCCACTGAACAGTGTATTGATCTGCATCCACCCTTTGTATGGCAGGGTCCTAGTCACTTTTGTGTAGGTTCTGTAAGTGGAGAAGACACAAAACAACCTACTGGGCAGTTTACTTTAGCTGAACAAACATCTTTGAGTGAGGTTGGCCTAAAATGTGAATGTACTGGGAGGATAAGCTCTTTATGATCTCTTCTGGCTTCCTGGAAGATGACTGGGAAAACTACAGCAGAATTCTTGTGTATTGGGAAGGCAGAGTTAAAATAACCAGTGCATTGATAGCTAAGAGAACTGTTTCTTGTGAAGTGCACAGCCAGGGCTGCCTCTTTGGTGCGTTTCCTCTGAGTGTGGGAAGAGTGTGTTTGTGTGTGTGTGTGTGTACACACATGTCTGCATGTGGAGGTGGGAAGAAAGTTGCTGACTTGTTCCTGTCATGGGATTCTTTTCTCCATAGCACTTCTTTGTACATGTCACTGCAATGTTTTGCTGGACTCTCAACAGCATTGTCTAATCAGCCTTTTTTATTTCCTCCTCCTCTCTCCCACTCCTCCCTGCAGTCGGCATATGCTGTGTCAGTGCTCAAGGAGTGTGCTAAACTGCGACCCACGGATCCCACCGTTCCTCTCCTGGCTGCCAAGGTCTGCCTTGGGTCACTGCACTGGGTAAGCAAGCTGATGCAATTCTTATTATGTAACGGATTAGGTGCTGCAGTGACAGTGCCACAGTGTAGTTGCAGTGGGGAGAAAGGGAATCCCTGCTAAAAATCACGCACACACGTGTGCCTTTTATAAAAAACCAAAAATCCCTGCAAGAAATTTTGCAGTGAGTCATTAAAATGTATTTTGCTGGCACGTTGAAGAAAGGAGGAGGGGGAAAAGCTGTAACAGCCGTTCTGTTCTGAGGACTGCTGCTGCAGCTGAGTGTCACATTGAATCAGCCACTCTTGTAGCCCCTGGAAGACACAAGTTAATAGTTAAAAGTGGACTGCTAAGTAGTTCAGGTCTGCTGGACAACTCAGTCTTGTTCTTGAAGTTGCTGTGTCAGTGTTTTGTGTTCTGGATGTGTTAATGTACGCCCCAGGAGCAGAGTGGGAGTGGAAGTTGGTGCCTGTGAAATTCTGATTATCCAAAGGAGCAGAAACATCTGTCACTCTTTCTCTACTTGGTTTAATTAACTGAACTGCAGCCTGCTGTTCTCACCTGTCCTCACCACGAGGTGTCCCTGCAGTCAGTGAAGGATTACAGTTGCTAAATAGAAGTAAAACACAGATGCAAGAAAACATGAAAGAAAATACCAGAAGAATCTGCACAGATTTTGGTGAAAAGTTGTAGAAGCCAATTTGCTGTTGTTTTGTTCCCTTACCCTGCCTCCCCACCTTGTACTTCCCTGTCTGGTGAAAGTTGCTGTTCAGCAGCTAAACTGGAGTTGTATTATTTTACACCACCATCAGGGAAGATATCTGGTTATGTATTTTTTTGAATGAACCATACTGTTCAAACTGTAATGGTTAAGCTTATATGTGAGTCAGCAAAACCCGGGCAGCATCTTTTTCTAGGAAAAATCTTCAAGTCTGAAGACCTTCAGGGAATCCTTGCTGAACTGGCCAACCTACTTCTGTTCTACATTTGGAGCAATTTAACTCTCTTGTACCCACAGCTCAGTCTCTAAATCTTGAAGACTGAAAGTTATTCAATGATATAAAAAAAGATTCACAGTGAATGTTAATTTTAAAAAATAAAGTAAATAAGGGGATTTTTTGATACTTAGAGATATTAAAACAGTGTGAAAGCAAGGCATTACAGCTGTGTTGAATGCTGTTCTTAGTATGTCTGATGAAGTTTTCAAAGCACAGCTAGCATATAAAAATACCTTGTTACTTTGAAAAGACAGTGAGACTGTAATTCAGTTCCAGTTTGGGCAATGCATTATGTCCAGACTTCTCATACATGATAGAGCTGATAAAACAACTGGCTAACCCTAAAAAGTAGGAAAGGCAAGGGAAGAAGAGAAAAATAAGCTGGTTTTGATTATTTCAAAACAAGAGGGGTTTTTTTCTTCAATGTACTTCTTTTTTATTGTGTGAAATGCTTTTCAGTGTTATTCAGTCAGTCCCTGGCTCAGAAGTGGGGGGTATTATGAAATAAAATCATGATTTCACAAGAGGGTAATTTTACTGCAGTTATCTAGAGCACAGCCTTATGAACTAAAACCAAATTAAAAATATTCCCTCTCCCCTTCCTTTCAGTCAGTGGCCTATGCTTTACCCTCATAGCAAACTTGATGATGGTATAGAAGAGTTTTAATTAAGGGGAGTCCAAGGGAAATCAGATCATCTGTTAAAAGAACTGAAATGATAGGTTCCCACATCTCGTAGTCAAAGGGCTGCTTGTGATATTACTGGCAGACTCCTGTGCCTAATAAAGACCTTCCTGCTTAGCAGAGTTGTTTTTCTAAATGTCATCCTTACAGTAATTATTTGCATTTAAATTACATGGCAATCAAATCAGAATTGAATAATTTAAACTGGAAGTGAACAGGCTGATCAATGCCAGTATAAATAGAAAGGAGGATAGACATGGGACAGGAACAGTCTAATGGACAAATATTAGCAGTTACAAATACTCAAATATGTCTTCCTTTTCAGAACATGTAAAATATGATTAATTTTTCAATTAGGAACTATATCTGTGTACTTGATTTCTGTCTAGGCAGGAAAAGGGTGAAATCAGATCACCATTTATCCAAATAAAACAGCTAATTTATGTCCTGCATCTGTCTACTCTGTGGTGCAGTATTGTAGCCAGTTTGTTTATAGCCCCTGGGCAAGCAGTACTTTACTATTCTTTCAGTTACTAGCAATAAAAAACCCCCAAAACACAACATTTATGCAAATGGATAAGTACAGAATGGCATGAGAAACACAGAACAGTTTCTTTCATGATTAGTCTAGTGATCACTTAGCTCATTCTGCTGGCTTTGTACATGGTGTCTCAGCACACTTTAAGAGCAGGGAAAAGAGAAAATGAATTGAAATGTGCTATAGTGATTTACAACATTGAGGATGCTCCGATCACATCTATGAAATAATCTCTCAGAGCAAAACAAATCAAAGTGAACGCAGGGATGCATTCATACAGTGCCGTGCAAATCAATATATAACAGAGACTGATGCAGAAAAGAACTGAGCCTCCCCCAGCTTCTGTTGTGGCAGTATGACCAGATCATTAAGTGATGTAAGTTGGCAGCACTCCACTGGCATGTTAGGGGTACCATGCTGGCTTACATCAGGAGACAGTCTGCCCCATCAACCAGTAGCTTTGAGGGTTGGGCCTGCAGTAAATAACTGAGTGGTACGAGCAGTGTTTTGGCTACCTTTTTCAGAGTTAGAGGTTTTCAAAAACAAAAATTTAAAAAAATCCAGTGTAAACAATAAATCAATACTTCATTAATTCTAAAGCTTAAGCCAGTAGACTTGGAGGACCAGAAAAGTTTCAAAACTGATGCACATATGTAAACCACATTTGTATGGTCAGGATGCAGTCAGACCTGTATGGCAAAGTTGGAACTTTCATATTGTATCTAAACAATTACACAGGTGTTTTAAATGTTTTTTGTAGTAGGCTCAGAATTATTTTTGAGGCAACGTGCTGCTAAGCTTTCCAGCTTGCTGGGGTTTCAGCTCAACAGTTTGCTGAACTCGCACATGGATGATTCTCTCAAGTGAACACTTGACATTTGTGTTTAGCCCACTGTCCTTTAGCTTTCCAGAATGCACTGTGAAGTCTTTGACTATTGTAGGTCAGAGTATTGTTTTAAATTTCCATAGAAGAGTTGAGGTAGCTTGCACTGGAATATGTCCATACTGAGGTTGCTTTGCCTTGCTCCACTATGAATTCAGAGTTCTGCTCACTAAAAGGATTGCTGCAATTTCCTCTTTCACTCAGCCTTCCCTGGCATGGTCTCAGCTGAATGCTCACTTGCCTATTTTGGCAGTGACTTTGAGTTGCAGTGTATGAGTTGTTGCTTTTAATATTTTAATAGTACAGTACTGTTAATTTCCCTACTAATCTAGGTTCTCCAGGATCCTGTTATGGCAGGTGTTGTGAAAATACTAAAAATGGAACTTCTTCCTAGAGGCAAGCATTAAATACTGAATTTCTCCATTTTAGCAGCCATGTTTGAGGCATTTAGGGTTATCCTGATCTTTCTTTTGCCTTTTACTCCACTGATTTCAATGGAGACATGTAGAAAATACTGTAAATACACATAGAGCAAAATGGATTGTGGTCCTAGGATAGGCTTGAATTTTCTAGAGCTCTGCTCTGACAAAAAGCAGGAAGACATGAGGCGTGTTCTTATCATTTTCATTGCTCTGTAACTGATATAATAGCAATACTAGTGGTATGCTAAACTTGTGTAGCATCAAATTATGCCAGTATTATGATCTAATACGAGGTTTTCAAAGGACTCTGTCCCATAGCAAAAGCTGCAGCACAGGATGGTGCTGTACTTCAGACACTTCCCTCGTTTCTTTGAACTAGTATGCACAGCAAAGTGCTCTGCTGCAGCACTTTGCTGGGAAGACAGAGATCATGCCACCAGTCAGGGAAAGGGAGAAGAAGTGGTGTTGGGGCAGGGCAGAATGTGCATGGAGTCATAAAAACTGAGTAACACATACCGTGAGGTCAGGACGTCACGGTGTGTGTGTGTGTGTGCGTGTCAGGGGGATTGGCAGAATGTAGATTTAGGGCTGTGTACTTCTGATGTAACAGCTTACCATTCATTTCTTTCACAGACCACTTAATCTGAGAGTGGTTCTCTCCCCTTCTGTCTGTTGTTGACCCTGCCACTATAGATAATAAATGCTGTGCATGTGCTTGTACCCCATCCTTAGGAGCCCTGTAGTCGCCTGGAAATGCTTAGGTTGTAGTGCAGTATGAATAATATTAAAAGATGAAATCTAGTCCGGGTACTGGAGTTACTCTGCCTGCTGACAGACATCTGAGAGGATTTGCATCACCAGAGTGAGAGGCTGCTGAGAAAGCAGGGAAGGGCAAGGACCTACTGTTTCTTCTGTCTGTTAAAAGACATTCTTGATTATACCACCACTGCTGTTCTGGGGCAATCACATGGGTTTTAGACACTGAAAATGACCAAGAATTTTGTCTTCTATACATCACCTTTGTGAACAAAGCACTTTAGCTACAGTGGAGGAGAGGCCTGAGTATTCCTATGTGCTGGAGGCTGAGTTTACACAGACTAAGTTGGTGGGCTTAACAAGGGTGACGCAGAGAGCAAATGCTGACCAGACCAGCAATAGAAAGCACGGGATTTTTTTTCTGACATACGTAACACAATTGGCTTTGTGTGCTCTAAACAGCTGTAGGACAAAACCTTTTCATTAGGCCATGCCTTACAGAACGCTTACTTCCTATGTATTTTTCCACTTACCATTCTCATTTCACAATGTTTATATTCTTCACTTTGAATTAGTCTCTATAGCTACTACCCAGTGTAATGAAAATGGTAAGAAGAGGTCAATTCAACTAGTTAACATCATGTGTAATTTTGTACAGATGCCCATTCTGTAGGATTTTGATCTCAAGTGCTTGGGTATTGTTCAGTGTCCCTGGTCTCCATATCACCTGCTTCATTAACCTTGTCTGCTGTCCTAAGTCCAGTGTCATTTGCTGTATTTCTTGCCTTTTCCTTGCTGTGCTCCTCTTTTTTGGCACAATAAAGTGCTGTTTTTACCATGGTGTACATCACTGATTTGTTTGTCCTTAGTTACTCTAAATGTGTGCTGGTGAGAAGTGCAGTTCCTACTTAGTCCTGCAAGCTGTTGATTCAGTGGGGTAGGGCTTGAGCTTTTCTAAAAACAATCTGGGTGGCAGTTGGACACCAGCTGGGTGGCATTAGGCCAAGGGACAGCACCTGCTGTTCTCCACTCCCTTGTCAGTGTGCCTCTGGGCTTGGCTTCAGCACACACCAAAACCTGTGGCCAAATAACAGTGGTGGCTGGAACAACCACTCTCTGTACCAGGGGAAACATCCCTCAGGATAGCACAGCCAGCAACTGTTCTTTTCCTATCAAATATGAAGGAGGAAGTGAAAGGGGAAAAATACCCCAGCCAGTTCCAAAGTATTCTCATCTCATTGGTGTCAGTTCACAGTTTAGCAGCCTGTCTCTCTCCAGGTGCCAGGTGTTTGTTTTCTGGTGTGATAGAGGGGTTGCTTAGCTAGTGGTTCCAGGTGCCTCCTGATACTTTATAGACCTTGAGTTCAAAATGCAGCAAGTTCTTCTTAGGTTGTTTTTCCTCCATCCTTTCTTTTTTCCACGCAAGGGAACTTGGAGGCAGGGAACTTCTCCCTGCAACCTGGAATGCTGCCCTTCTCTCCACCAGCTTTTCAGTGCAAAGTATGTAGAAAAATGTTACAACAGTAAGGGCCACATTGGAGGGATGGCTTTGAGACTTCAGTTTTTTGTTGCTTCTAAGAGAATAACATGGTAGGCCTTCCCTCCTCCCTTTCTCATCTCCACAATACAGACTGGAGACACCCTGTATCCTTAAGGCCCCCCTAGACACAGCTTTACTGGCAGATCACAGCTCAGGCTCACTACTGGTCCCTCACTCGGGTGTATGGAGAGGGAGCTTTTATCCAGACTGCAATCTGGTAATCCTTGCAGTTTAGTTGGTTACCTCAAGTGTGTCCCAAGGGGGTTATTCCTGTTTCAGGTAGTACTTTCCAGATTCACAGCTGACCAGGCCATCAGCAAGACTGATGCACTTGAGAGTTGAAACCTCACAGTGGGTGATGTGTGTGAAAGGTTTTGGCTTTTCACACTTGCCCAGAATTACTGAAGGACAGGAGAATGGGAGAAGAGGGGGCAGATGGCTTCCACAGCAGGGCTGGCAGGGGAAGTGTCTCAGTGCTGTAAGAAGGAAAAGTAAATGTTCTCATAAACGGAATCAACTGTGCTGGAGTTGGTGAGGCCACTTATTTTCAAAACAGACTTCAACTGACCCAAGTTTGCATTCATAAGAATCTTTGTGGCTGGTCCAAATGCCATTGGTGTTTAGTATGAATAAATGTTTACAAGAATGTGCTAGAAATGCTGTTGCAGCCACTCTGAAAAGTTATGGTTTTAATTATCCATTCATTAGATTAATCTGATACTAACAGGTGGCCCTGGGTAACTGGCAAGGTAGGAAGGCTGAATGGTGCACCACTGATTTATGCAGTAGAGGTATTTCCAGTCAGATACTGGAATTACTGTCAGGTGACCATTCAGAGAAATGATGGAGCAAAATCTCTCCAGTTTTACATGTCTTCATTTCAGCTTCAAACTTTTCATTTAGTCTTTTTTTCCATACACTCTACCCACCCCTACTCTTGTTCACTAGTCATTAGAATTCCTTGTATAGCTCTTTTCTTTGTCTAATGGAAACTTCTTGGATGAAAGTGTGTGTGTGTGGAGGAGAAAAAATGAAGAAAGAGTGGGAATATAGCTGTTTATCGTGGCAAAGAGGTGCATAATGAATTTTCAGGCTGTGGAGATTTCATGTCTTACATAAAAGTTTCTGAGAGACAAAGAATTCAGTTATAGTTGTATAGGAGGGTTTTTTTGGTGTTCATTTGTGGGGGGGTTTTTTTGTTGGTCTTTTTTTCTTTGTGGCAAGTCATGGACCACTTCTTCCATTGTCCTAGGCTCTGGTCCAGAACACATTTCAGTATGTGGCAGGGAAGTTGGTAGGGCTACTGACAGGTTAAGAAATCTCCTGAAACAAATCAGTCTTGCTGATGTGATCAGAGTTAAAGGGTGTGATCTGAACATTACTGAAGTTGGTGGGACTCTCTCCAGTGGTTTTGGTAGGCTTGGGATTATACCTCAAAGACAGGCCTTGCAGTGGGCAAGTCCAGGGATTATGGAAGAGGGGTTCTGTGTCAGTGGCCTCCACAGTCACAGCTGACAGGGCAGTGAGCAACTAATGCTTTCCTAGTGCTTTCAGGAAAGGACTTGATGATAACATATGTGTTGGTCGTTGGACTGACTGATCTGAGGTTTCAGAAATTGGGGAAAAACTGTTCTACATCTAGTTTGAATTCTATGGGCTCAGGGAGTTGCACCAGTGAGGAAGAAATCCAAGTAGTGGAGTTTTGCTTCTTCACTTGCACTTTTCAGTCTTTCTTCGGGCTGATGTTAAAAGTAGTTTTCTTCTTATGCTTGATATCATCTAATAAATCCCAGGTTGTTTGTTTTTGAAGCCATTAGTTATTATTGTCACCTGAATATTTTCAAGTGATGTGACTAGGCCCATTGACAGGATGCTACATCAAGTCAAGTAGGTTCTGTTCGTAGGTAGCATATTAACAGATCACTGCAGAAGGCAAATATCTTGTCTGATGGTGCATTTTAATTCCAGATTGTTATGGGTGAGTCATTTTAGATGTTAAGGAGTCATGAGGTGCTGAAGCCTGACAAAGCTGAATATTTAGAGGGCACATGTCCACAGTTCTTCTGTCTAAACTAGCTGGATTTCAAAAAAAGAAAGTACTTTCTCCAAATTAAACAACCCCATCCCAGTTGTGGTGCAATAAAAGTTTCCAAAAGGAGGATTTGTCAGATAGTGTAGTGGCATCTGCTTCTTGATTAGGGATGACTCTGATTGTAGGTGACAGGATCTGCATATTGTCTTGTACAGAAATGAGATCTTCCTATAGGCTCTGTCTTTCAGGCATTACTTGCAAGTTTTACCAATGTGTCTCTAACCTTTCAAGGTATATACAGTATACAGGTCTTAGTCTTTTCTACTTCAAATGGACAAGTGATGTTAATGAGAATTTAAAGTTAGAAATGAGAAACAGTCTATTCTATAATAAAATACTTAACTTGCTCCTTTTGTTTAAAATTACTATTAACTCAGATTTTACAGATGCTGATAGGTATGTGTCAAAAGGAAGGTTTTGGGGAGCAGTCTGTGGTGTAGTAGAAGATACCAGCTTATGTATTTCATCATTTTGGAGGCTGATCCTGAAAGATTGTGGCTGCTCTCTCCTCCAATTACTATCTATAATATAAAATGCATTTTCAAGGAAATTGTGTCTTTGCAAAAGAGGCAGAAATTATCTAGTGCAGCAAGAGCTGCCAGGGTAGTGCGTTAGATCAGTTCAAAATCTCTGTCCTGAAATTTCTTTGTCCTTGTGGCAGCAGAACTGCAAGCAGCAGCTGAGAGCTTTCAGTGAAGTTAGTGGCTTCTTGTTTTACTCCTGCAATGTTTTAAAAGAAAGTTAAATTTGCTAAGGCATAAAAAAAATCAGACAGTGTAACTGAATGGTCTTCCTTTGAAGGAAGAAACCCGTTAGACCTTTCAATACTCTATGAGAATAGCACATAAGTGGTCCAGCTGATCCAGCATTTGCATTTAAGGATGCATGATCGAAGTGTGCCTGAAGGGAACTATAAAATAAAATAATGTTGATTAATCTTAAACATCTGGAAAGAGTTTGGGGTGCAAAACCCAAACTTTTCTCCAAACTCTGCATAGGCACCAAGGTCTGCTAATCTGACCTTCTTCATTCTCCTTTTTATGAGTGTTCACTGAGATCACTGAAAGCGCTTGTGTGAATGGCTCTCAGATCACTTGCAGGTAAACTTAATGGTAAATTTTATTGGAAGAAGTATAGAGAAAATGCCTGTAAGTCTCAACCTACCTCTTTTGCAGCTGGAAGAAGGAGAGCACTTTGCTAAAATGGTGATAGACCTGGGTGAGGATGCTGGAGAGTCCCTAGCAAAGGGTTACCTGGCACTGGGCCTGACATACAGCCTTCAAGCTACTGATGGTGAGTTACTTGTTTGTCAGATGTGTTATATGGAGAGCATTTCTTCTAAGTCTTCAGTGCAGGCAATGGGAATTTATTAGCAAATCTGCTTTCAGTGCTGACTAGACACGAAAAACAGTCAGATTGCAAGATAAATGGGAACTGTTCACTTGCTCAGAGAATTGTCTTCTGTGGTAATAAAAGTGAAGTTTTTAGGTAAAGGAAAAAATGCAGGGCATTACTTAGAGGGTGATAATCTAAGTGTAGCTAACAATGCTCGGTGTGCTTAACTTCAGTATTCGTAATGCATTTTTTTCACTTAATTTACACAACAAAAAGTCAAACTTTCCATCTGTTTTCATATTTTTGTCACCCACTCATAAATCATAAAGAAATACAATCCAAGGACTGGAGTCAGAGATGCCTCACTTCAGTTCCTGGCGTGATACTGATTCCCCACAGAGATTCAACCTCTCTGCGATGTCGTTTCTTTTACTTAGAAGTAAACAAGATAAAAATATCTACCTCACTGGTACTTGTAGATGTTGACTAGGAACAGACCACTGAATGTAAGAAGTATTTTATTTTAATGCTGCTTACTTGGATCTTGAATGAGTGGACAAGGGGCTCTTGCAGATTTGGAGCTTTGTAGTCAGAAGGGCTTGAAGTGTTTGGGAGAGTTCTAGCTCTGACCTTCATCAAGCTCACAGGTGGGAACTGTCTGTGTTTATTCTATGACTTCTAACATAGGTAGAAGAGTTCTAACACATTTTCTTTGAATAATGGCTGAACTGGTGTGTTTTCCTGATCATTTTGGCAGGCCTGCCCTCATGCAAGCAATGGCTTTTCTGTTGAATAGGTTCCATAGAAACAAACCAACTTCTTCCACCAAAGAAGCCTGAATCAAAGCTAAAATTACTCTATTGTGTTACCATGGAATATGCAGGTCTTGCAACTTACACCAGAATTCTGCAAGGCATGTGAGAAAGTGTTCTTGTGCTCTTCAGTAGCACAAGTTGGTGTAGTTTTTCAGCCAGCCATGTCTGATCAGCTGTTCTGAGAACTGCTTTTCATCAGGGAGGCTTACAGGCACTGCAGCTCTCTCTAGTTCTCCATTTCTCTGCCTCAGAGTAGTTCTCCCTAGAAAGTTCATGTCAAAATGTCCTTCCTGGCCTGAACTTTGCCTTATATATATTTTTTTTTTTAAGTCCACTAGAAATAGAGTTCTGCTTAACAGCCTAGTTTTTAAGGCATTTTGCCTAGACGTTGTTTAAACTGTTCTAAAACTGTACAAGATCCCAGAGACTATTTTCAGAGATAGAAGGTATTCTATGTTAGTCCCTTACGATCTCTTTCTAAACTTCAGTATGAAAAGAAGGTGGTTTCTAAAGAATGGAGCTGGGGAGGCATGTGCCATACTCTGGCTCTAAAAATATTTTGGTGCAGCAAAATGTGAGTTGGAAACTTTTTCTGGAAATCTCTTGAGTTTTCAGGAGATTCGTTCAATATTGTGTACTTTTTTATGTAAAACAAACAGTCTTCACAACAACTGCCTTGGATTATTTTCAGATTAGCCTCTGATTGATGTTTTGAAACAGTGGAATATATCTGCCTTCTCATCATATCTCTAGCCTTTAAGGCAACAGGCCAAGTCACTCAGTTATTTGAGGGAAATAGGAAGAGTGTATTTCCATCTTACAGATTGTATTTTAATAAAATGGAATAAGTCCTTCAAAAGCATACATATGATGGTCATGAATATGGAACTGTGTTTTACTGGAAAATGTCAAATTGGCACTAGCAAGACAATTTTCATTAGCATTGTTAAAAAATAGCATGTGACAGTGAGGAAGCAAAGCTAGAACAAGCTGAAAGACAGCAGTTCTGTGATGTAATCCTGCCTCATGTTGTCAATCTTGTTTATCATTGTATTTATACCAGTTCTTACTGACATATGAAGACAAGTCATACATCTATGTGTGTGTATATGTGAGATTTCCTGTAACTTTCCAGTTGAGATGACTTCCAGTCAATCAGTATTTTCCATGGTAGCTGAGTGTTTCAGAGACATTTGACCAATTGCCTTCTAAAGCTTACGGCCTTCCATCCAAGTTAGGCTTTCTTATTTAATATAACCTTTTAGTAATTATTTTAATTATTTCTCCTCCTGTGTGACAAAGGCCCTGAGGAGTTGTATTAAAGCCTTTTCTTTGTGATTTGCAAAAAGGTCCTGTAGGAAGTAAGACTTCCTGAAACTTATGCTGGATAGCTTCCTCGTTCTTAAAGTTTAATTACATGTGGCTTGAAATAAAGTCTCTTTGAAGTAGCTGAAAAGCGTGTCCTCAGAGGAAGTCATTGACACTTTTGCCTTAGTCTTAGACGCCCAAGCCTCCTGTTTGTAGTTAATGTCCATTTTCTGCAGATCAGTTTCCAGTGAGTCAATGTCAACAGCAAACCATTCCTCTTCCTCCCATAGTTCCAGTTTTGACATAAGCTGTATTGTCAAGTTTTCCTCCCTTAGGTCTGGTGAAGAATTCACTGAAGACAAGGAAAGGTGAGATGAATTTAACAAAAGCTAAAGAGGAAAGATTAGGTTGAGAATGTATTGTGAAATACAAGTGCTCTTCTTACCTCACATCACCACCTCACAAATTGTGAAATCTCTGTAGATTTAACAGTCCCTCGTTCTTTTTTCAGAGATGAATGTGCCATATCTCCGTTTTCATTTAGAATTTTGATAGATGGCCATGGATCAGGGACTGAATTAGAAACTCATTTTATCAGTGCTTGTGGATTTTATGAACAGTCAGTGTACGGACAGCACTGGTTAATGTTAAGCCCCCCCCCATTTGTTCACTAAGAAGTGAATAAATTATTAGTGAACAAACCTACAATCTTTACTTTTGGAAATAACGGTGCACGCAATTTTTAATTATAATTCTGTGTGCTGAAGCTGTACATTGCCCATATTAGATGTCTTAACACAAGAGAATAGTTTCTGAAACTCAGTCATATTTGCAAAAGGGTGCATACATGTCATTGTTTTAGTTTGGATCTGAAATGTATTTATGAAGTCCATTTATCTGTCAGCCCCACTTCTTACATTGTGATTCACATAAAGGAACAGTTTTGCACATTACAAACTGAATTCTTTCCCACAGAACAAATATATTACACAAATAGACCTGACTGTGCTTCAGCTGCTAATGGGTGCTCAATCCATTGGACAAGATTAGAACTAGATTCCTGTCCCCATGTTTGTAGTGCTGATTCTGATCCTCGGCACTGTGCTTCATTCCATGCATTCAGTACTCCTACTGTGCTCCAGCTGCTTGTACTAAGGCAGAACTTGTCCTCCTTTGTTTTCAAATGTGATTCCAGAGCTTTGTATTTAGGTACCAAAATATTGCTGAAGAACCTGTTGAATTTCAGTAAGGCTCCTTTAAAAACCCAGAATGCTTTGGAAAAGAAATCTTGGGCTGCTCAGGTGGCATTTGTGAAAGTACTATGTCTTAGGGGTTTCAGAAACCCCCCTGTGGCACTCTCCTGTTGGTCAGACTGCTTTTGCAGCTTATTTTAATCTAAGTAATAGGTCATAATTTGTTTTAGTCGATGGAACTGCAGCAGCCACGCTTGCAGGAAGTAAAGTTGTGCAGGGACTGAAGAATTCTTTGGTGCCATCGACCTGGGAGAAAGGAGCACAAATTTTAAAAGTTTATTCAGACCCACCAGGTTGTTTCTTTAGTGCAAACTTTTCTTTGTCTGAAGTGAGAGCTTTCCAGTGGTACAAGTGGGTTTGAATAATTCAGGGATAGGGCATCTGCAACATCTTTGGGCAACCTGTTTCAGAGTCTTGCCACCCTCCTAGTAAAGAATTTCTTCCTGTATATAATCTAAATCTTTCCTCTTCTACTTTAAAACCCTTACCCCTTGTCCTATCACTATAGGGCCTGGTAAAAAAATAACCCTCTGTCTTTTTTAAAAACCCCCTTTAAGTATTAAAAGGGTGCAGTAAATCCTCCCTTGACCCTTCTCCAGACTGAAAAACACCAACTCTCTCAGGTTTTCTGTATTGGAGAGGTCTTCCAGCCATTTTCATGGCCCATTTTTGAATTTGTTCCAATGGAACTATGTCTTATGATGTGGATGCCAGAGCTGCACACAGCATTCTGGGGGTGGGGGGTCTCATGATAGCAGAGCAGATCACCTCGCTTGACCTGATGGCCAAGCTTCTTTTTATGCAAGAAAGTGATCTCCCCAGATCACTTTTCATAGTTGGGTTTTTTTTCCCCTAATTTATCTCCTTTAGCTGTAAAGGCCCTGTAAATGGCATAGTTGACTTGCAGCATCAGCACTCAGTATTGTCAAGCACAAGTTTCAGTGTGTTCATCCAGGTCAGATGCAAAGCTAGAGATGGACATCCAGATTTCCAGCTTTGTGGTAGCTAAGATGCAGTCCATGTTGTGGGAGGTGGGAGTCACATGCCATTTCCCAGTAATGCCCCGGCAAAGCTGACTAGCTGTAGAGTAATCACTTCATTTCCACAACATGTTTTGTGTTCTGACTACAAGCTGAGCATTAGTCAAATGTCTTAACAGGTGGAAGCTAGGAGTTCTAGCTTTTCCATTTGGTGTTTAATTTGAGGGACAAATGGTAACATGTCTTTCAGTCTTTCTTATTGTGTGACATCTTCAGAATTGCACTGTAACTTAAAGAAAGAATCATAGTTTCCATGAGAAACAGAATGTCAGATTTTTGTCTGTAGGGATGTTTATAGGTATGATCAAATCCTTTCCAGTGTCTCCTCAAGCATTTTTATTTACATCAATATTGGTTCTTTAAATTTTTTTCCAATTTTTTTTCCTTTGTTACCTTTATCCAGTATTTTGCAGCCTGATTTAAGGCTACTGAGAGTGATGTATTTTTAATAGATGCTGCATTTTACATGGAAGTCCATGTCTTTATTATTTAAAATTCAAATTTTTGGCTCAGTTTTTAATAGTTAGAATAGGCTTTGTGGCCTAAGTTCTGATCTTTATGATTAGGAAATCCTGAAGATTGCTGTTCCTCCCAAATGAGCCTGGTTTTGAAGAACTGTGGGAAGATGTAGGAATAAAAATAGTCTGATCATTATAGCTACTGCAGCAAATAATTTCCTTACAAAATTCCACTCACTGACATATTGCAGAATCCAAATAAACTGGTTACCTTTGCAGGTCTTGCAGAAGAACGCATCTCTTTCTTCCTAATAACTTTTAACAATACTTGAATTTCACTGGGTTTGTTGCATTATTATATATTACTTAGTAACTTTCTGTTTTGGAGCATACACTGACTTGATGTAACAAATCAGATATGTTCATGAGTGATGTTTGCTGATGGATTAACTACTCATCACTTCCTTATGTTGTTGATCAACAACTCTCAATTTCAGGATAGGCAGAAAAAGAAACAACTGTTATGCAAAATCTGAAAACGTAAGAACCAGAACAGGACAGCCAATGTATTTCTAAAAACCATCACTAGGTTTCCAGATATTTTGGATCTGAAAAAAACATGTTCCTTTAAGCTCTTCTCTGTTCCTGTTGATCTTGATGATGATATCTTATGATACCCAGGTATAACAAGAGCTTGATTCTTCTCTTCTTTTTCTGGTTTTATGTAGGAATTAATTTATGCATTGGTACACGTGTGTACTGGGCAGGATCCATTAGTCAAGCAATTAGAGGCATGGAAGAAGGGCATTAGTGGCTAATGCCACATCTGAAGTAACCTAAGAGTCTGTTGTGGTCTCAGAGATGGTGGTGTTTTGTCACAGAGCTGTAAGTTTGGCTGCTGGTGTTCCCTGTTCAACCTGCAGCACGCGCCTACATGAAGATGGTGGTGGGGGCAGTCTGTATCTGCTAAAGCAGGTTACTGCTTTTAGTGTTTGCAGCAGCCTGGCCAAGGGCCTGTTGCCTTCTTGGTATCTAGTTGGTGTTTGGCCCCTTCTCCCAGCTCCCTTCAGTGGCATATGTAAATAAAAATTGCTTCAGTATTTCAAACAAAGGACTTAAAATAATCTTTAATAAAAATGAATTTGAGAATTCTTGTCAAAATGAGCACACACACAAACACACACATTTCCACAGTGTTTATGCTCCCAGTTAGAAATAAATCTATACATTCATTTATTTAATCTGCAACACTGAATTAACTCTTAAATGGCATTGCATCTTGTCCTGCAGCTACTCTAAAGAGCACTCAGGATGAATTAAACAAGAAAGCACTTCAGACTTTGGAGAGGTGAGTAGGAATTTTGCAGATACTTGCGTTGTGTATTTTTTGCATGAATTCAGAAAGATTTTTCTTTTTATGTTTCTTTTTCCTCTGCATAAGGCTTCCTTGCCAAAAAGTTTGAAAACAGTTCATTAGACTTCGGCAGTAGTCTGTCAAAACCATTTTTGTGATGGCTAAATGCAGTGACTATTTGATTAAATATCCAAGGTAAGAGTAGTGTTCTGCCACCTTACAGAAAAAACCTTAGCCTCAGATTAACTGCAGTGAGATCTACAGTGCTGGGAGGTGCAGCTTCCTCACATGATGCCAGCTGGCAAAGGTGGAAAGCTAATTTTGTATCAATTCCTGCGTGAAGCAGGCTTAAAATCCTATTTCCGTCATGGTGGGAAAGTACCTTCACCATCAGGGTGTAGGCAGCTGTGGGGTTACCTGGCACCAGTGCACCCAGGGGAGAGAATAATTGCTGTCCTAATAAGTGTTTACATGAGCTGTTGTTGGAAGAGGTGGTTCCAGAGCTCGCGGTAGGAAGCAGGCACGGCTCACCTCTGCTTCATCCCAGTGTTCTTGGGGAAAACTGATACAATGGCTCCCCCCTGGAAGCAACTGTGCATTACACTCTTATGCGGCTACACTTGAGACCTCGAGTACAGCTGCTGGATTTAAACCCCTTTTTTGTCCTTTCTGTGGGGTAGGGAGGTGAGGTGTGAGCTTCCTGACCCTGTTACGATTAAATTACAGCACCAGTTAAAATACACTGGGTGGTGTTCAGGCAGTTATTTACATCTGTACAATTACATTAACAATTTACAACCCACTGTAAATGTAGATACCTACAAACTACAGATAGCAACTAAATGGAAGCTTATGTGGACAAAGTCTTGGGCTGAAGTATCTGATTCTGAGTTTGTTGTGGTCATAATTACATAAGTGAAGAAAACTTGAGTTCTCTAGTATCTCAAAGTCCAGGTTTAGCAATTTGAACAGTGTTAAAGGATCTTAGCTGTTTTGCTGATGCTGACCAAGGAGCCCAAAATGTTTGTCTTACACTGGTTGTGTAGTGAGTGCAAGAACTGAAACCACAGATACAGTTCTGGATATTTATCTTATGGAGATCTGAGAAAGAAAACTTCTAAAAGCCATTTATTCATTTACTATTTGGATCAGGAGTGTACTTTTGCTTTTAAGTCACACTAGTTTGTGGACTCCAGTGTCATACATTTACTGCTGACCAATTTTAAGGAATTGTGGTGGTGTGCTGCTTTTAAATGTTGGGTTTTTTGTCCTTTGACCTTTCCCATTGGCTGTGACTTATTTTCCTGGTATCTTTACCTAGGAGGCAGACAAGCTTCTAGCCAAACATTAGTTACTCAAACCTCAGCCAACAGGAATGTGATAGTCAGCTGATTACTAGTGTTTTTCTAAATGCTTAAGTTTGGTTTCTTTTCACCTCACTTTGAAGAACATGTATGATCTCTCAGGCCATGGTTTGGGCTGTAGTCATCTTTGTAAGTGGCCTTTTCAACTGGAAGATTGTACCAAATGTATTTCTAATTCCTTCTGAGGAAAATGAGCAGTAAAGTAACAATCCTTTGTTTCTTTCCAAAAGCACCATTAAAGTCATCTCCTATACTCTTGTGAACTTTCCTGTTACTTATTGCTGGAGACACTACTGCAGGTTGCACAACATACACTTTGTAAAGAGGTGGCTTACCCTGTCTTAACACCTGATTGCAGAGCTGGGTTCTGTCTTGTGGAGCTTTGTTGTTTGTTGCAATTTTTTGGGGGGTGGAGGTTTTTATTTTGGGGAGGGGGGGGTCATGTTATTTGGGTTTGGGAGTTTCTTTGTGTTTCTTGAAGTGGAAGGAGAAATTAGTGACTCACCTGTACTAATTACACCTTGATGTCTTTGGCATTGCTTCAGAGCACTTGAGTGCCACCTTGACTTACAGGACATATTCAGTCCATACAAAATTAATTTGTTCTAAAGCCTTTAGTTATAAAATCAGCTTCAAAATCTTCTTGCTCACAGGCCAAGACAGCATTTGAAAAGTGGCTGCCATTAAAATGGTGTGTGGTTTGTGTCCTGAAGGAATTCTTTATTGTTATTTGTTTATTATTAGCAAATCAATAGTTTTGGCATGGATATTAACCACCAGTGTTGTCAGCCTGTTGTTTCTCCCTCATAAGGACATTAATTGTGCTCACTTTGGGCCTGGCAATGCAGGTGCAGCTTTCCCTGGTGTCCTGGAACTCAGCCCAGAAAGAGGTCAGGAATGTTAATTGGCTATGAGGGACCTTCCTCTTCCCCATTTCTCCCATGTGAAATGACTTTCCTGTGCTGCAGAGCTGTGAGTGAGCTGTGAGTCGCAAGGGGAGAATCCACTGGTTCCTGGAGTGGGCTGCCAGGTGGCATGAGCTGCTGCCCCACCTTTCCTCCTAGCTTAGGTTCCCCAAGACACTATCCCATCATTGCCTTGGTTAATGACTTCTCCACCGGCTAGCAAATTCAGGCTGCAGATTCATGCCTAGCATAGTCTGAGAGGGGACAGTTCAGCCCAGGTTGTCCATCCCTGTTCCCTGCCTTGTACAAGACTTTGCTAAGGGCCTGCACACCTGGTTCTGGAGACACTGCAGCTTTCCCTAGCCAAGGCTTCACTTCACTGTAGTGCCTGCTGAGAACTGGAAGGTAGTATCTCAGAGTCCAAGCCTGAGAAGTAAGGGCCTTGGTTTTGGTCCGGGCGCAGCTCCTGCCATCAAATCATTCCTCCCTCAGTGTCTTCCCTTTCCAAATTAGGAGTCTGCTGTCAAAAATTAAACTAGAAGCTGCAGGGTGGAGAATGTTTTGTGTGTTTGAGCACCAACTCCTTCAGGAGCACAGGCTCCTAATCTTTACTTCTCTGCATGCTCGTAGTGACTGTTTTTTCAGTGCTAACCTAACCCTCTCTTAATGTTTGAAAAGTATAGGAACAAGTTAGACAACTATGTCCATCACCTCAATTACTTAAAATAATGCTTTAATGGGTTTGTTATGAGCTCAGAGCTATTTTTTCCATATTAGTTATCCAAGTTCCAAAATATTAAGTGGCATTTAATAAAGGAGCACATAAGTTGTATAACATCCTGGCAGCTACATTTCTCATACTTTTTCCTGGGATTCTGGCTTAGCCAGGTCAGCACTGTTCTGCTTTTTGTCTAGTTTCATTGTGCTCCCCCATTACTGGACTGGTTTTCTGTGGAGGAAGACTGGATTTTGTTGTGTGCTTGTGTGACTCGGTGGTGAAGGAGTTCTGCAAAGTGCAATCTAACAGTCACTTTTCTTTTTGTATTGTGTGGTCATCCTTAAAGAGCACGTGGCCTGGCCCCTGAAGATCACCAAATCATCCTCTACCTGTCACTGCAGCTGGCTCTTGTCAGACAGGTACGTGAAATATTTGGCAATGACTGAGTCATGAGAGGGTGGAAGGACAGTCCAGTTGTACAAGACCCAGGCTTGCTAAACAGGGTCCCTTCCTTCCTGCATTGTAACCGGTAACAAGCAGTCAGAATATGTTTATGTAAAATAGTTTTTAATTCTTATTCTAAAAATAGTAATTCTGTAGCACATGGAATGGCCTTCCCTAGGGAATGTGTTCAGCTCTAACTCCTGAGCAGTCTTGGAGCAACCTTGCGTGTGTGGGATGAGCGAGGTGTGTTTATTCCTGTTCCCGGGTACGACACCGTGTCCCGCTCGGGGGCTCTCCCGTTGCTGCCCGATTCCGTGTCATGCCAGCCCGCGCTCTCCGCACTGGGATTGCTTTATTCCATACTTGGGCACGTTTGACGTTCGGCTTTGACGTGTGCTGGAGCTCTGCAGCGAGTGGGATTAGTTGGCATTTGAATGCTGCTGCAGGTGTTAACTCATAAAAATGAGGCTGATCAGAAAATGCTCTGCACTGCCTTTCAGAAATAAAGAACCCAACCACTTGGGCTGTGCTTTATTTTTCTGCCCCTTTTCCTTAAAATTGGGGTGTTTTATTTCTCTGTGCTTTCTGTTTAAAAGCTAAAGTCTTTATTGGAGCAGCTCCTGTTTTTTAAATACCTCTCTAGCTAGGTTTGAAATTTCGTCATTGTAGTTTCTTTCTTTGGTAGGCCTTCTGCTTGCTGCAGTTTTCTCTCTTTAGTCTACACTAAGGAGTTGAACAGTTGGGTATTTCTTACTTTCCTGAGCTAATTAGGGGAGCTGTGTGTTCATTAGGTTAAACTAATCGTTCCAAGAGAGCACCCTCTTGATAATGTCACTTTTGTAACCCTTTCATAATGAGAGCGGTGTGCTGTGAGCCTGCAATAAGAAAGGATAATTAAAATGGCTTATTTAACTTTGTCATCTGCCTACTGGCTGCTTTATGATGCAGTTTGCTCTGGGTCTTTCATTAAAAAACACCCAGCTACCCTTTTTTCTCTCGCAGCTTTTGCCTCATAGGGAGATTGTCTGATCTGCTGCCTCTTCTGCTTGCCATGAGTAAAGGCATTACAGCTTTTCAACTGCTATCCTGAAAAATAAAATTAAGATTTTTGTGGTCATTGTTTTTTTTGTTTTCACTGTTGCTGGCATTTTAAGTCATTACCCTTTCTTTTTCTCTGGTTGTAGCCTGTCTTTGCAGTGTTGTTTCATCTCTCTTGTTGCTTCATTCCCCTTCCCTCCTGTTCTTTCCATTCAGTCTCTTGTCCCTGTGTTCACTTTCCTCTTTAGTCTAGTTCACCTGTGTGTTTTCATCCTTGATGTTGTGCCAGTCACCTCTGCTCCCACAGCTGTGTGATGTCAGTGTATTATGTAGTGTCAGCCTGACCCCTGCAATGGTGCTCCTGCTCTTCTCCCATCAAGTGAGATATAAATCTTTAACACATGCTTGGACAGAGAGGAGATACCTGAGACATCTTTATTTTTAGACGGCTGTAAAATATCCTACTCTTCTTTTGCCAGTTTACTTAATGATAAACATTTGGTAATGCATTTTTAATATCCTTAATTATTTAAAGTATCTAATATATTCTCTTTCTGATTAACTGAAAGATAAATTATACCTTTTTTGATAGATTGCATTAACTATTGAACATCACAGTTAGGGCTTTCATCAGGCAATGCTATAATACCAATAAATCAGGCCTTTTCTACATAGTAGGTTATAATATAAGACCTGAATGTTTTTCTCAACAAATAGGCCTTTTTGTTTCCATAGTCAGAGCAAATAAATGAGGTAACTGTACCCAGCATTGAAAAATACAGGTATCAGCTTGCATAGATAAGGGAGTGTTTTCATGGAACAAAGCAAGAGAGGCAGCTGACCAGTAGAGTGCCAGGCAAAGCTGGAGCAATTCATCTTCCTTGGAAGGCTGTAAAATATTTCCAATAGCACTTCTCTCTGTCACCACTGGGCAAGGCAAAGGGGAAATGGAAAAAACATAAGCATCCCTCTAACATGAAATGAGGATGTGACAAGAGGAGGAATGGTTATAAAAGGTTCATGCAGAGATGGCATTTAAAACCACCAGCAACCAAGATAAAAAATGATGATGAGCTTTGTGTGTGTGCCTGTGTCTTAAAGACCACTGGAGTCACTGGGAAGGCTTGGAGGGTCTACATCAGCCCCAGAGTGTTTTAGTGGATTTTTCAGCCAAAGACAGTGTAGAATAACCTGATGTGTAGGGAGGGTCTCTCAGTGTGGTTTTTCCCCTGGGCTGAAGTGCCAGGAGGCCGAGGGCCGTACCTGCCGCAGTGGATCTCTCCACCTGCAGTGCCAGGCTGGCAGCTGGCCCAGCAGAGCGACGAATGAGACTTGTAGCTCCCAACTCCCAGGGGCTGCTTCTGCTGTTTCTGTGGTAACAGCACTTGGATCAGCAAAAACAAGGTAGAATGAACATTTTAAAGCTCGCTGATTTTAATGCATTGCCTTGTTTTTTAGCAGACCAGTTTCTATGGAAATGACTTTCCAGAGTCAGCGGCACTCTTGTTAATTTTAAGTGTTGATTCCATTTTTTTTGGGGGGGTGGTGGTGTTTGTGACCTTGACTGTCATGTAAATCAATACTGGATATGTAAAAATAACATATGTAGGTTTCATGCCACTTTAATAATTGATTAGATCTAACCTTACGTGAAAATGGGAAGGGAAAGATGGCTAAGGGTCAGCAGCTGAGCGCTGTAAGTCTCACCAGTTTCATGTGGACTTCCAACAGACCTCAAGTTTCAAGTGGCACTGTCCAGAGAACACCTACTTCCTTCCCAAGTATCTGGATGTACAACTAGGATAAACATCAGTTAAGAGGCCAGATAAAATATTTCATCTGTTTTGCCCAGTTTTTATTTTGGTTTCAAGGAGATACTGCTGTTTCTGCCCCAAGAGAAGAGCTCTGTTTTAGGAGGTATTCAAGAGGTGCTTCTTTCAGTGACTGCTTGGATGTAGGTAGTTCTGGTTTGTCTTTTTTCCAGACCAGCAACTGCCTTCTCTGCTGAGCAGCAACATGCTGCTTTTCTCTCTACATCCTAGCCTAGATTGTTCTGGTGATCAAGAATGGCTAAGAACTAAGTAATAACCTGTAGATGTGTCTACCCCTGCTTTCCTCAGGCTCTGGTGGACTGTAGCAAGTCTGTTTGCAATGGAAGCTCTTGCCAGTCAGCAAAGCTTTCTCCTTTCCATGCTATAAAAAGAGGTGGAGTGGGTAGTTTTAATGGTTAATTAAGTGTAACTGTCAACTGATGTGAAATTATAAGGCCTGAAAATGCCTCTTAAGAGTTCCTGTTTCATTTACCATTTTAAATATCCAAGTTCATTCTACTGTTAGGAAGTATTTTTAACATTCTGTTTTCCTTTTTATACTTATAATTATGACATACCAGCATTGTTTTCAAGGAGACATATAGCATTATTGAAATAAATCCTACTATATAAGAGGCAGCCTAAGTGATCTCTATTGTGGCATTATTTTGGTAATGCTGCAAGATGCTATTTCTGGCCTACTGCAGCATCTTTGCTTTCCTGATCAGTGTTATGTGAAGATACCTGTGTGCCATGCAAAATGTGGTATATTTGTTAACAGAATGATAAATCAGGGAACTGTAACTTCTTTTAATTGCAGGCCCTATTTAGACTTGCAGTCCAGCTGAAATAAGATTATTTTAAAATGCTGTACTTGCAAGGAATTTTAAACTGGCAGTCTGCCTCTGATAAAGCCCTGACGTTTCAGGGCACCATCTGGGGTGCCAACTTCCATCTTTCTCAAATTATATAGTTACTTAAATAAAAATACTTCTTTCAAAAGAAGTTTGTGGTGACTGCTGCCAAATCTCTTGCTTTTGTTGATCTAGAAATTTAGTTTGTATTTCATTGCATATGGTCTGTTGCAGGTTGTTGTTTCACGTAATGCTTTCTGTAAAGGCACAGAGTTCATATTATTTTTGTCCACTGTTGCTAATTGTGCGGCAGTACTGTGTAGGGTACTAATGGTGTTACAGCACTAAGGAGTCTTTTTGGACACGAGTTAATAAATGAGGTGCCAGGGAAGCATGATTAATTTTCAAAACCAGCCATTGCCTGTGACTCTGATGGTACTAGAGGGAAGTGCTGAAATGAGATGTAGCCATTGCAGGCCCCATGCTACAGAACAGAATTACTTTAGATGACGTCTCTTTCAGCAGTATGTGGCAGCCTGTCCAGCAGACACAGGTGTGCAGGAATGACCACAGCTCATTTTTTTGCTGCTCTATTTCATGTATGTTGCAACAGAGTCAGAGAGCTTCTTGGATGGCTAGCCTCTGTTAGGGATGTGGACCTACCTGCAGTTTGATCCTGGGTCACTTTTAAGACATAAAGCAAAGTCTCAGTTTGCACATTCACACACGAGTAAGGTCAGGTACCCCTACAATTTTGAGGTCCTTCAGTAAAGGCATTAGTTGCAAGTGTTATTCTTTGTCTGATTCATACTAGCAAATTAGGATCCCCTTCCCAAGTCTTAATCATAGAATAGTTTGAAGAGGACCTTTAGAGATCACCCAGTTCAATCCCTGCTTAAAGCAGGATCATCTGGAACAGGTTGCTCCAAGGCTTCTCCAGTTGTTTGGTTTGCAGGTTTTCTTGTTCTTCTAATTAACTTTTCCCAAATGTGTATTTTCTTTATGAATACTTGTGCAGCTCTGAGACAGACAAATAGAAAGAAATAGAAGGAGATTTTAGTCCTGAGTACAAGGAGTCTTGACAGCAGCTTTGTTTTAGCAAGTAAAATTTATATACCTCTGGTATATCTACTGACGAACTTTGTGGACAAGCAGATCTGGGCCCACCACTGTCTTGTCCTGGCTCCAAGGTGTCTTGTCATTGCTAGAATTTCTACATTGTACAAAAATGTGTTCTAGCAGACTGCTGAGGGAACATGGGTGATTTAAGCCAACATGTTTACCTTTGCAGTAGGCTTAATAACACATGTGGTTAAAGTAGCTCCACTGACAAGCAGTAATTCATTAAAGCTGAGCACTCAGTCATATATCCCAGCCTGAATCCAAGCCAGGACATTCAGCAGTTTTGACGCTGTGGGCCAGATGCCAGTTTGGGGTTATGTCTGGAGCAGTCACACTGATCTCCAGGCTTGCATGGAGTCACCAGTAATAGAGTAGTTAAGTACCACAGCTCGTGTGTGCACAGCCAGAGAGAGAAATGTCACTTGGACATTAGGATGAAGTTGTCCTATGAACAGAATATACACTGCTCCCACAAGGATACCTGGGATCTACATAATCAACAGCCTCTGTTGTAGCTGCAGGCAGTGTAATTGTTGCTTTCCTTAGTTATGTGCTATTTGTTTCTGTGAGAGGTCTGTGGAGGTGGTGGGAATTTGACACTGGTGGTATGCCAGGGTAGAAGAATGTCTGTAAAGCTGTGCTAGGTGGGAAGTTCTCATAGTAGGAAAGAAGGAACTACATTCTCCATCCATTAAGAGAAGGAGCAGGAAATTTATACACTTTTATGCTTTGTTTTCTGCAGCTTTCCAGAGCCACAGAAATGAAGTAATTTATGTAACAGTAATTTCAGACACTAGAGAATCTTAAAGAATATCCTCTACATAAAACTTATTGGTAAACAAACAAAAGAAAATCTGCTAAGAAGTTCCCTTTTGAACAGATAGTCTAGAATAGTGTACTGGATCACAAAGAGCATGTGATATATTTGCATTCATTATAGATGTTAAGTTCTCTGCCAAGTGAGACTTGGTTCTAATAACGTGCTGCTGCTGTGACTGTCAGGACTGCTCTTCACATCACTGCTTGCAAATATGTTCCTTTTTCTGACAGCATTTTAAATCTTGACTCCTTTACCCTTGAACATTCAAGGGTATGTTCTTGATTCAAATCATGAAAGGCCTTGTACAGCCATTATGAGAGACAGAATGCCGCAGAGATGTGTAATGCTCACCCCCAGGTGAAGAGCCAGCCACCCATCCTAGATAATGGAGCTGAGAGTTGGGCCTCTGTGGTGGATCTGTTTACAGCATAGAATCACCTTGCCAAAGGATGAGAGGGTTGATTGGATCAGGTCTGCTGCTTTTGTTTATAAGCAGTGATTTAGTAATGCTGCAGACTTCTTTCTCTAGAATGTGTGGGTTTTTTTCAAGTGGTGCAGTCTGTTAATTTTGGCAGCCTTTTTCAATAGTAGAAGGTGCCTAAGTAGAACTTAGGCAGAATTTCTAATTACTCTTTTTGTTCTTATTTTTGAGGTATAATGTAGCACTGAAAGAGTGATGTCTTCTATTGTTATTTCCACCTCATCTCCTTCTAGATTTCAGATGCTATGGACCATCTTCAAGAAGCCCTGCAACTGTGCAAAGATGACATGAATTCACTTCATCTACTGGCCCTACTCTTTTCAGCTCAGAAGCACTATCAGCATGCACTGGATGTTATCAACATGGCTGTTGTTGAATACCCAGAAAGCTTTAGGTAAGAGTTGTTGCCTGGTGCTATACATCCAGTCAGGAATGAATTGCTCACTAGCTCTGTTGTTCTCAGTTATACACAAGGAGTGTGTTAAATCACATGTGTTACAGGTGTGTCACTCTCTTCCTGGAGAGGGTATTCTTTTACTTTCTGTCTTCACAGTCCTTCTGTGAGTAATCCTTATGCTTGCTTTCTTTTCCAGTATTTGTCTTTCTGTATTGTGCTGATGGTGTTGTTTCCTGTACATCTCCCTGTAGGTTTTTTTTATTTCACTTTAGATGTGGAGAAATGAGGATGAGACAACTATGACAGCATCTGTGTCACAAATAATTTTATATTTGGTAACTTTCTGGTTAAAAACAATTTTTTCTTGCATTGACCATTGTTTTGATGCTCATCTATGACACAATTTGCTGCAATATGACAGCTGAGGAAAAAGGTTAGTTGAAAATCACAAGCTGTGATAATGTATATCTGAGAGGAAGGATGATTTGCCTGCCTAGGAGTAGGTTTGAATCAGCACAGACTTCTTGGAGCCAAAGGCTTCCACTGTTCTATGTTTGACTCAGACCTTCATCCATCTGAGGGAGGTAAATTGAATTCCATGCAATTTACTGTCATGACCTTTCAAAACAACGAATTTGTGTGTTCTGTGCAAAAATTAAAGCTACTGTAATATTCTCTGGTGATTTCATAGTAGCTGAGTTTCTCAGCCAAACTGCAGAAAATCCTATTGTTTTGCTGGAAAACCAACTTTCATTTGGAATTGCCTGTACTTAAATGGTATTGTAAACATGTGCATCATTGTCTTTAGATAGCCTGCATTCTCAGTAGCAAGGGGAAGCAGCCTCCACAGGTTTAGTCCAGAAGCTCAGTGGAATATTGTCTAAACAGAGCAAAGAAAGGTCAAAGGAAGATTGAGGGTGTCTAAATGTGAACTTGAATGCTTTAGGACCCTTCAGAATTATGGTGCTGTATCAGCATATAATGTTTTTATTGTAAGCTGCATGTTGCCATTTAAAATAGCTTTGCTGCCTATGTTTTTGAGGTTAGTTACTTTGTGTATGTGAAGAGCTAAGACTGTCAATGCACATCTTTGAGAATGAAGTGGAAATTAGTGATGGAAATGCTCTTAAAATGATGCCAACATCTCTTCAGAGTGTGAACATAGGTATGACTGAAGCAGGAAACAGCCCAGTGCCTGCTGAATTGTATTTTAGGGTTTTAAAGTAATAAACATAGTAAAAAAACCTCATACAGTGAAAGGTCACATTGTACAGTTGGAGATCAGATGTTTGTTGAAGACTACAAAAACACCTGAAGATACACAAAACAGAGGAAGAGGTTGTTTATGTCAGGAGAACAGTGTTTTTTGCCTTGTGCAGCTGACCAACTGGTCCATCATGTCCTGGATCTTTCCCCCAGCAGTTGCTGATTATTTATGTTTCAGGAGAGGACAAAACATAGCAAACATTGTATGCAAAGTAGCCTGGAGGAGTGCTGGGTGGGTTCCTTTGTGCTGTCTGATAATCTGATTTCCCCAAAGCTGGAAAGAATATTATCTCTTACGTTTCTGTGAGTGTGAATTTTGATATGCACAAAGATCTTTGCCAAGGAGTAGCAGAATAGGTTGTTTTTGATAGAAACAATCAGTATTGGTAGAGAAGGCCCAGGTTCATGCTTGCTCCTAGACACACAGCCTTGTTAAATGGATGCCCTTGGAAGGGCCCCTCTTTGCTCCTTGCATGCACAGGGCTGTATAACAAGGCTGACAGTGAGATTTATTCACAAGTACACATGGATGGAGGAGTAGGGGCTGGCTTCTTGCCTCCACTGTGTGACTGCCCTGCTTCCATGTGGGTCTTTCTCTTCACCAGCCAGCAAATAACTCATGAGTGAGGGAATGGAGAAATGTCAGAGTGACAAGGCAAGGGAAAAAAAAACCTTAAAAAAATAGAATTAAACAAACGTTTCTGAAAAAAGGAATGGGAATCCAAGAAGGAGGGGAAAAGCAAGAATAACAGAGTACATCCATAGTTTGTACCAAATTTGAAACCATTTTAGGCTTTCTAGTGCAGTTTATGCTAGAAGGGCTTTACTGCTTTGTAAAACCTCTTTGAAGGGACAAAGACTAGATGCTATTGTGTATCTCCAGTTGCTACTGCCTTATAGAAAAATGCTAATTTTACTACTGTATGGAATGACTACAAGATGTTTCAGGTAAATAGTGTAGACAAGTTCAACTGCATGATTTTAAAGCTGTATTTAAAAGTAGTTGATTGTTTTTCCCAATTCACATTTATAAGAACCAGGCAACTGTGTAATGTGGTGCCTGGGGACTCCTTTTGTAATGACATCTCTTTTTGGAAGCACAGTTTGATGGCATGTATCAAAAAAAGATGATGAAAGCTGCATTAAAGGACCTTAGGGCTCTGTAGATGGCAGAAAAAAAGCCTGGAAGCATTACCTAGATGTATATCCCAAATAAAAGAAAGCATAAGATGTAAAAAATTAAGGACTTAGCTGACCCAAACTACAGCCATCTCATACTGTTTCCCTGGTCTCTGCATGTAATTAAAATTAGTTAGTTCCTGCTTGTTTTGGTTTTATATTAAATCCTTTCATTACAAATTTTAAGGAAGAAATTTTTCAGGATAGTTCATGTGGTTGGCTGTTGGCTGAAGCAGTTGGAAAAAATATACTGCATTGCTCAGCTAACACACAACATCCTTTGGCATGAACTTCATAATACTGACCCAAATATGTCTGAAAGTGCCCCTTGTTAAGTGTTTAAACATTGCCTGCACATTTCAGAGGTTGTGGTGCTCAGGGAGGAGGGATGTGAAATATAGGCGCTGAATACAGCAAGAGATGCAGTAGTTTGGACTGAGCTATTGAGGAGCTGATATCCAAAAGGCACAAAATGAACTTAGGAAGATGACTTCTTGAAAGGTGGCATATAGTAACAAATCCATTACATTACGGTCAGTGAGTGACTGAATTTGAACACTTGAATGTACTGTCAAGCAATGACAGAGGAAGACTTCGTAAAAGCATGAGAGCCAGCTATGCTGAACATTTTGCAAGCTGGAGTGAGCCAGAAGAAATATACTCTCTTGCCATGACTATAAAAGATAGAAATAGCAACCTTTACATGGAAGGTATCATTTGAAAAATTGCTGACACCTCTCTATGGGGTGAGACTGCCCAGGATAAAACTTTGTGATTTTACATCCTGTCACTGATGGTATGCTTTTAAAAGAAGCAAAATGAATGCAGCATCAACAGTTGGCTGTGGTATATATTTTCCAAAGGACTGTCTTCAGCACATTCGGGTAAGAAGACTCCTGTTAGCATCAGGTGTCTCCCCTCCAGGTCAGTAATGCTAATCATAAGCTTTTCTGAAGATGGGTTCCTGTAATTGTTTTCCAGCTCCAAGGCCAGCCTGTGGTTAGTATTCCACCTGAGTCTGGCAGTGATTACCTCCACAGGCTTGTCTCAGGGAAGAAATAATGTTAGTGAACACTCTATTGCCCTCCAGGTGATCTTCTTAAAATAATTCATTGTTTATTTAGAAAGGATTCCGCTTTTAAAGTCTGTATCCACCTCACAGTGTTCCATGCAGAAATCCCATGGGTCTAGCAGCCTGCAGAATCCACCACAGAACCTAACATGCTCTTTTATTTTCAGCTAGTAATATTTCCTCCCAGTTTTTCTTGTGTAAAAGTGTCTTTGCCTTCCTGATTCAGCCACTCTTCCAGACTACTGTTTTTCTCTCTGCTCATCTTTTAGCTCTAATTGGTTAGCTTCCAGCATTGGGGAAAAAAAATAATGTCTATACCAAGTATGAAGTTGGAAATAGCATATCAATTTTATGGATATTGTTTTGCTCCCAGACTGCTTATCCAAACTGATTCAGTTGTTCACCAGGTGGTTTCCTATCTCCTGGATGACTCCCCATCATGTTAGAACAAAACAATGCTCTGGCATAACATGTCACATCATCTAATTGCTGCCCAATGTGATGGTGAATATTTTGTTAAATGATCATGTCTCTGTGTCAGTTCTGCATGTTGCACAGGGATTGTAACTCAAATGAACAGATGCTAATATTCCTTCTCTCTCTAGACTATAAGTCACCATTCTGTTGCTCTCAGAGTCTGTAAACTAGTTACAAAGAGAAATAACAAAACTTCTGGGAAGCACTGCTGTTCTACACATAAAGACTCAAAAAGAAACAGGTGGGTTGGTGTTTTGGAACAATGTAGCTGTCAAATGCAGGTGCTTTTGTTCTACAAAAAGCCAGCCCAAAAGTAATTACTGTAAATGTGGTGGGGAAAAAAGGCTCAGAAGGCCAATAAATATTAAATGTGTATCTTGGAAAATGTTTATAAAAAAGAAAGTAAGTTCTGCTTAGGGAATTGTGCATGTTGTCTTGGTGTTGGTGTTGTCTTAGCAGAAATGGTTTCTTTGTTACAGCCAGCCCTCAAAATATGAAGTCCTCTTCTAGTTTACTGACAGAAAATGTCCTTGATTTCATCACTGCTACATTAATTTCATTAAGAACATGTGAAGTAATCGTCTGGCAAGATTTATTTGTCATAGTCTGGTGCGGACTTAATGTGGGGAGAGCTATTCTGTGGAATATAAGCAATGTCATTTACCAGGTGCTTCCATTCACCTCAGAAAAACCCCAGCCCTGATGTAAAATCAGAATCTCAAAATGCAGGGTTAAACTGTCATTTCCAGTTTGAATTCTCTTTCTACTGCTTGTCAAACTCTTTCTTATGTGTTGAAAATAAACAGCTTGTGCCTTCTTTGAGCCATATCTTTATGGGCACTGGTAGAGTCCTGCAGTACTATTGACAGCAGTAAACTAGATCTGTGTTGTTGCCTATAATGTTCATGGAGGACAGTTGTCTCTCAGTCCATGGTTTGCCCACCTTTGTGTTGTACACTTTGTTGATGTACACTAACAGTGAAGATAGTTGTGTCCCCTGCCCCTCCCACCTCACCCCCAGGTATTACAGCTGTGCATGCCCTGGAGTGGTTTTACCATTTTCTCATGGAAGTGGTGGTGGCCTCTCAGCTTTAGAGAATCACATCAACCCATTTGTATGATTCCAGTTCACCATTAGGCAGGAGGCAAGGAAGCCAGTACATCTTGGTGAGGGAACAGCTTGTTAAAATTCTCAGAATACTGTTTTGTTTGAATTCCTCAAGGGTATAAGATCTAAGGCAAGGACAGATTAATATTTTGGCTGTAGCATTTGATCATGCTAGATAACTTTTATAAATAGGATATTCAAAACTCTTAAGGGTGGAGCTTTTGTAAGCTGACTTCTTGTAGTGGTGTGTTCACACCCTGGCTGGTGAGAGTGACCCAAAAGTGTTTTTATTTCTTTATGGACGCCCCAGACAATAATACAAAGTAATAAAAAATGGAAGAATGTATTTGAGTGATATAACAGTACTGTGCTACAAGAAGACAAAATGTGTTAGGCTTCTGTGATTCACTAAAACAAGAGAGATGTAGAGATGGAAGGACTGAGCTGGGATTTTTGCTGTAGTAACCATGAGTGTTTGCTTCTGTTGGCGTGTTACAATTCTTTGTTTTTATAGAACTAACCTTTGAAAACCTTGGTGATATATTGCAATAATTGGTACTATACTCTGTAGAACTAATAATGATATTGAATGTTTTATGGCAAATATATGAAGGAAAAGCTTTAAGGTAGTCTCCTGACTCCTATTAAAGGTAACACAGATACCTAAAGGTAAAAAAAATTAAAAATTAAGAAATCCAAGGCTACTTTTTTCTGGTTTGGATTTATTTCCATACTTCTGGCACTGCCCCCCTCACCCGACATGATGAAGAAACACAATGAATTCATGAGTTACAGTATCCAAGATTGGATTCCTCTTTTGGCAGGTTCAAATTGACATATGCATGCTTCTCTAAGGATCACAGTCTGATCTAAGATAAAAATTCAGCAGGTGAGCCCAATTGCCTTTTATTCACCAGCTTGATGTGGTAGAAAGAAGTATCCCCCTAGATAATGTCTGTTTGTGCCAGGAATGGATTTGTTTTAGTGAACATTATCAATCCATCTTAAAATTACAGGGCTGGATTTAAAGGTAACTGGAGAGAATTCCATTCCCTCATGGCACAGGGTTCAGGATGTGAATAAAAGGAGTTAAATGGAGCTTACAGAGGAAACCTACTGCAGACTAATTTTCTGAGTATGGTTTGAAAAGAAGGAACAGATAAGCAGTTTTCCAGCCTTAACAGTAATGGTTCACATTTTTCCTCTGGATGAAAAGTCAATTTTATTTCATACTATCTTTTTTCTTTAGTATCTGAGTAAATGGCTACTGCCTGTGTGCATTTAAGGCCTTTATGGTGAGCAGCAGTGCTTCTAGATGTTTGTTTTGGCACTGGAGAAGTAACACTAGTTATGCAAATGCAGACATAAGAAATTTAAGAATAGGTTCAAAAATGCAGGAATAGCATGGCTCATTTGAGTTACCAGCCACAGGTTCTGTACTTCAGAGCTCTGTACATCTGCTTTACCAAGGAGTTGGTCTCCCCAACACAGTTTGCTCCCTACTAAGGGCCATTTTCTTTTGGACAGCTGCAGCATGTTCTGCTTTATATTCAAAGGAAGTGTTTTAGGAGCCCTGACTGTCTATACTGGATACCAGAGTACATTGAAAAATAGCATATGTGTATTATCTGGGCAGCAGAGTCATTGTCAGTAGGAGCTTTTAGAAATGGAGTTGAGCCATAGTATGTGGATGTAGGGGTTATCCAAGGTGAGAATGGAGTTAATGATTGAGATACCTGTGTTTCCACTGGGTGATTTTGTGACCTTTGTGACCAAAGGTAGACCTGGGTCATGGAGATCCCAGAGAAAACCTAAGGCATGCTTCCTGCCTGGAAATCAAAAAGAGAGCCAAGGCAGAAAAGTGGTGTTGGTGTAGGAAGCGCAGCTCTAAACTTTCCCCTCCTGCTGTGGGGCTACACAGGTATTCAGTGGGCTGAATGGGTGCCAGCTTTTATTGGCAACTTCAGACAGAGATTCTGCCAGAGAACAGAGTTTTGGAGCCTTCCTGAACTCCTTCAAGGCACTCTCAATATACAGATAAAAGAGAAAACAAAATACTCTGCTTGTCTTGTTTTTTCATTGCTTCACATCTGGTGAAGGTGAAGGCTTTGGAAAGTCTTCTGTCAAACAAACAGATACAGTAATCTGAAATTGTTTCCTGAGGCTCTCAGAAACTGATTGGCAGGGAAATATGGGAAAATATTTTCAGAATTTTCTGAGACCTTTTAAAATTCTCAAATGCAAGAATGGTCAAGAGTCATTTTTTTTGTTGAGAATTGATTTTTGAGGATAAAAAATAGAATTAATTGAGAATTACTGTTGATAACCATTACTGGAAAATAGATCCTGAAATATGGAGAGGCACGGATGTTATGCTTAGCAAATTGTTTTTCAGTGAAGGAAATTACTTTCCAAAAAGCCTGCAGTGTGCTCAAGCTATGTTGTCTTGAGATGAGTAGAGTATAATGCTCTGATCACTCAGTGAAAGGGTTGGCTTTTTTCTTTCCAGCTGGAAATTTCAGACTTGTGTGACTTCTGCTCTAAGGTCCTAGGAGTATTTATTTATCTAATGAGAAGAGCACAAAATGTTTTGATTTGTATTTCCTTCAAAAAGAAGAAGGAGGGGGATTTATTCAGATGTTCTGAAGAACTCACCAGGGAACACAGACTAAGTATGGTAATTTTTCAGCCACAGATGTGGTTTTTACCTTCTGAAAACAGGGAAAGCCCTTGCTCTTCACTGTCTTAGAAATACTTGAAGTAATTGGCAATAATTGCACCTTAGATGGTAAGTCAGCTTCTGTTGCCATTGTCTTTAATTTCTGCAGAACCAAATATGTAAGCAGGCATAGTCATACTATTTGATATTAGTCACTGTTGGTGTTATTTAATATTTTAGTTTCTGTTTCTAAAGGAAAGATAATGATGAATGGAGATGTTATCGTGGAGAGAGAGATTGTAACCTAGAAGTTCTGTGTTACCACCATCTCTCAGAAAATATCCTGACATATTTCTTATTATGCTAACATTTTTGAAACAGGGAAGAGATTATATGAATCATTTTACTTTCCCTTATTCAATTTTACCTTGACTTGAAGCTTTCTGTTATGTATGTAGTTCAGCATTAAATTTGTCATAAGGCTGTATTTTAGGAGGAGGGAACATCAGGATGGAGTGCTAAGTGGCCTGATCAAGCACCACAGTCATTAGCAGAGTTTTTTCCTACATACACCAACAGAAAATGCAACCCAAAACGATGCAAGTATGACATAGAATTGTGTTTCTGAGCACTGTGGCTGGACATGTGAAGTGGAAATTAATGGAAATTAATGCAGTGAACTCTACTCCATATGTCTCTATCAGCTGGAGAAGTGTCAAGAGGTTGATATCTAGTACCTCAAGTCAAGTTCATACCAGTAAGTAGTTGATCCAAAATTCATAGTGAATAGGCTCCTGGACATTTTTTATTATTTTTTTTTTATTTTATTTTATTCCTTTTGCTGTCTGGCTGTTTGCATATGTGTCTGGGTGCTTGTGATGACTTGAGATTTTCCTGTAGTTTTTCTTGTATTTTCTCTGGATAAAGTCAATGTCTTTCCATTGATGGTAGGGTATGTAATACAGTTGGGGTCTGAACCCAGCTGGGAACATACATGTCTCTGCAGTCTGTGTAAGAACAGGAGAGATGACCAGCTGGCAAAGAGCTGTGTTGCTGAGTGAAAGGGGAAGTCCTGCCTCCTGCCCCATGAGTTTCATCAGTCAGCCATATGTGCTTCTTCAAAAGGTAGGCGCTTTCTGTGTTGGGAAGAAAAAGAGAAAAAAAGTCTTCCACTTGGCATTTCAGTAATGTTTAAGTGTGCAATAATGCACAGTAGGAATGACAAAACCCAACATGAACCAAAGGGATAAAATACAGCTGTGAGGAGCAGCTTTAAATCTTCTCCAGCCCTGTACGGACCATTGCAGCAGAGGTGCTTTGAGAGGCCAGTGTGATGCAGCATTGCATGGCACTTGAGGAGAACATACAGCATCTCCCAGGGGCCCCACCAGGAGGAGTGGAACTCCCTGCCAGATAAAGATGCAGAAATGACAGATGGGCACTTAGTAGCCTGGATCTCTGAACTTTTGCAAGGCAGGTGTTAAGAATGAGTACTTGAGGTATCTTAAAAAAGTAGCAGCAAGGGTATCAGTAAAACCCAGATTTCTCAGATGGCTGTGTGGCCTCAAAAAGAGGTGAGGATACCCCACCACAGCAAGGCAAAGCACTGGTGGTAACTAGCACTGTGTAGCAGACAAGGACTTTGAGAGCAGCAGTGTCAGGGATTTTCCTGGCCTGCACAGACTAGTCTCCAAGGCTTAGATGTCCCATGTGCTGTGTTAAAACAAAGCTAGCAGTAATGTGTGCTTCAGGAAGCTGCTGGTAGGTGGCATGGGGCCAGTGTTCATTTAGGGTGGTTCATGGTGCTGCCATCCAGCTGTGCTGATCTCACCCCTGGAGGATTTTTAATCTATGTGGGATTGCTTTAATCTGTTCTCTTCCTACATCTCCAGGAAGAACGGCTCCTAAGAGGGGGAACACTGAGACTTTGGCTGCCTTTGAGTAGTCTTACTACAGTGCTGTTCTGTAGTGGGATTTGTTGAAAGCTTTGCACACAGTAATATTGGGAGTTTATTGTTTGGAAGGATTTGTGGTTTGTTTGGTTTTCTTTGCATCCAGAGTGTTTATGTGAATTAGTGCTACTTCATATGCATTTATATGTAAAAGTCAGGGTGCATATACTAAATTATCTTTCGATGAAGAACATTCTTCTGAAACTAAACTGGATGGTACATTTTCTTGTTTATTGCTCTGCTGTTAAAGCAGATGGAAATGTCTGGAGTCTCCTTTGTTGCCAGGGGTATAAAACTATGTCCCATCTTAATCAAGAGGCTGCACATTGTCAGTTTGGAAATGCCAACTGAAATAAGGTTTTTGTATTTTGAGTCCTCTTAAGGGAAAAAAAAAGATTCAATATATATGGGCTCTTTGGAGCCTTCACACCAGGTGATTTTCAAATATAATAGGGATTGAAGCCTGCTCTACTAGGAACTCTGGAATGATGTTGCTGCTTTTCTGTGGCAACCAGAAATTGCCTACTGTTTCACTGGCCACCTGCAAACGTCAGGGTTTCCACAGCAGGGGCATGGCCCTGTGCAAAATGCCCAGGGAAAAGAGGAAGGGAGATCCTGCAGGATAATGATGTCCAAATGTGTGTTGTGCACTATCTGGTTTTGCAGGGCAGGGAAACTTGCATTTCAAAGCCTGTGGTCTTTGGTGTTATTTCCCTTCTCCATACTGCCCTAGACAGGGTGTACTTCTTAGTTTTGGCAGACAGATTTTATCCCACGTGTAGGACTGCTTTTGTGCAAAGCCCCATTACATTTCTTCCAATTGGGAAAAAAAAAGAAAAAGCAAAATGCATCTGGATCAATCCATTGTTTTAAAAGGTTTGACTGATATACAGGGAAAGGAAGACAGCAAACCAAGCTTGACTTAAGGCTTATCCTTACCCTTTAATTTAATTTTGGGGTGATTTAGCAACAAATGTGTTAAACTTCTGCAGCATTAGTTTATTATTTAAACCCTGTGATGACACTGTGAAGGACAGTATCTAAATAAGCTGCTGCAGGGGGATTTTATTCAGCTTATTAGCTGAGATAGCAGCACTGAAAAGTGTATAGGGAATTCTCGTACAGATTTTTGATGTTCTAGAGGTCAGTCTAGTCTTCAAAGAAAAAAAGAGCTTCTTCAGATGCCTCACTGGCTCAAAACATGCCTAATCCTTGCAAGGTTTTTTTTAACTGATGTTCATCTTAGACTTTACTCGTTTCTCCATCTAGATCTCCTGCAAACTTCTGATGCAAAACCTGTATTTTAGATAAGGCAGTATCTACTTCTGATCTCATCTAATTGGCTTCTGCACATGGCAGAGCAAATGTCTCATTTTATATGGTTTAGCAGCTTGCACCCTGAACCTGGGAATTCTGGGCACAAAAAATATTGTAGCTCAACAGTCATTTATTTTTTCTCTAAGACTGTCTAAGCAAAAGTACAGTGTAAAGTTGTAGTGCCACAAAAAGATAGCAGCAGTACTCACAATTACATATTCCAGCAGGTACTCATTATTTGCCTGCATAGACGAGGCCATTAGTCTGGGATTAGTTGCCAGACATACAAGAGACAGAAATCATGGTTTTAGGTGTCACTGCGAGCACTGTTATTACAGGGAAGAACCGATGGAGCAATTCTGTATCCAAACAGCACCTTAAGGAAATCATGTTTCTTACAGGGTAGGGCAGATTTGCCCTTAAGCACTTATGAGGCTGTAATAAGCTGTAAGACTGGTTGCAAATAATGTCACAGCTGAAAAAAAAAAAGTGTTGCTCAGTCATTAAGGACAAAGCCCTGTAGAGGTTCTCACAAATGAATGAATAAATTCGAAATGCTTCCTCTGATGTGTGAACTCTGAAATTAACACCACACTAAGAATAGTACAGGGTGTCAGCTCTGAGGGCGGAAAGGAAAGAGAAGATACTCTCTTCCAGTCTTCTGTAGCATTCAAATTGCTTAAAGCTTAAGCTGAGTAGCATAAATGGCTACATCTGCCATTTCAGAAGTTGACTAAATAGTGCTGTAGTAGAAATATGCCTGATCATTGGCTTGACCCAAACCTTGAGCAATGCTTACTGCAGGAAAGCAAGTGTACAAGCGGATATATTTTCTGACCTTGGCACTTGTTCAGTGCTTACAGTCACTGGCAAGCAGGTTCTGTGTGGGCTGTTGGCCTTTTAAGAAAATGCTTAGTGTCTGGATTTCAAGCTGAAGAGAAGGAAAGCCACACTGTTTTACCCTACCCAAGTAGGGGAAAAAAGCACAGCTGAGAGTGGTGCAGATGGCCTGAAGCAGATTGGCACATTGTGCTGGAGTATCAGCATCAGATGACTACCTTAAAAAGTGAGGTTCTGTCATCTCCCTGTTTTCACTGGGGATCTCATAAGCTGCTTTTCCAAGATTATCCATAATAGCAGTTTGTCTAGCTGAAAATATCCCCCACAAGAACAAGAAGAAAATTATGTGAAACCAGAATATGTTAAAGGCCAAGAAAGAGAGCTTTTTTTTTTTTTTTTAATGGACGTTAAACCTCATCAAACTAAGCTGATGAAAATATAATGAAATAAAAAAATTGCAGTGCTGCAGGATGTGTTTTCTACATGGTGTGCTTCCTGACTCCAGGCATTTTTTCCCATCAAATTCAATGGTCAGTCAGCAAATTTTATTAAGGTTGATTGTCAGTTTCTCTTGTACCTCTCAGCCACTGCTAAGAGCATGAGTTTTCCAGGGAGGAAGTCACTGTTCACTTCCACAGTGCCCAGTCCATCTAAATGCCCTCCTAGTTGTAGTGTGTATTGTGAACAACGTTGATTATGTTTTCAGCACTTAAATAGTGCTGTTAAACTGCTGCTCAGGAGTGTGCCCTATTTGGCACAAAAGCATTTTGAGTTTGGGCTTGGAATAGAATTTGCAAGGGGGACTGAGCACAGAGCTGGTACTTTCTGAAGTTTAAGGCTGCAGTTGCGTCGAGGTTTTATATAACAAATACTTCATGCCTTAGTCAGGGCCACTTGTAGTGACAGTAACTATAGTAACAAAACAAAGTTTCTAGCTAGTGAAGGAGCATTTCCAATGAGTAGGACATCAGTTTCTGATCAAGTCCCTGAAATATGCTTATTTATCAGTTTTGTGTGCAATGCTATTTTAACAGCTACTACTGTTTTTTCAAACATTTAGAAATTTTCATTTGTTTGCTCTTGGTGTGTTTTGTTTTTTTCTTATTTTTCCTAAAGCCTGTTGAGGGACTTGCTCCTTTTGCCTTCAAATGGAAATGTTCTAATTATATTCCTGCCTTTTTAACTTGTTTTCCTAAAGAAATGGGGATTATGCAGTTGGGCTTTTTATACCTTGAACACTTTTGGAAATACTGGCTGGTTTAAAACAGGTTTTGACAGTGTGTTAGAAGTCCTGAAGATAAGTTTCTGCAAGTTTTCTAAAAGCAGCCTGCTGAGTCAAGGCTGGAGGGGGCAGGCAGAGCCAAGCCATGTGGTGCCAGGGTTGGCAGCCACCAGTGGGACAGCAGGGACAATACATGGGGACATGGCAGCAGCACTGCCAGGGGCTGGTGGCTCTGGGAGAAGGGATGGCTGCAGGACACAGAGACAGATTGCACTGGAGGACAGGTGCAGAGGATGCAAATCTGTAGGAAATTGCACACCACCTGGCAAAGGACAGTTTGTGGCATTTAAGTGAAGACTATATAAATGCATACTGTTTGTTTCTGTCTTATCTGCTCATTTGCATGTGTAACAAATCATGGCGTGAATAAGGAAGGAAAGGAGGGACGCTGCAAGTGGCAAAACCTGCACATGTTGGAGGTGAGGTAAAAGGGTGGGTTGCAGCAAGGCCTGCAGGAATGCACCTCTCGGAAACCAGGGGATGGTACTTCTTAGGTTTTCACAGAAATTCTAGCCTGGAAGTGACAGTCTGGTTAAATAACAGCAGAAAGAATTGTTATTCTCTTAATAAAAAGGTCTTGTAAAACTTCAGTTGAGAGCTTTTCTGTTGCCAAACGGGTGTTTTATGAGGAGCAGAAAGACATTTTAAAGAAAGCAGGGCATTTGCTGAAGCAAGCTGAAAGCACAGAAATGGCCCCGAAGCTGTGATTGCTTGGACAGTCTGCCTGTGAGTTTCCTTACCCTGGCTTCATAAATTAAAGAAACGTTGGGTTTTTTAAGTGATCCCTAACCCTCTCTTCTATTGTCTGTGAATTGTCTTTTCTAAAGTTTGGTAACCTTCTGTTCAAATGGCTCATGAAACGCTAATTTACGTTATGAGCCTCCAATAAAACTACATGTGTTGCTGCACTGTATTTCCTCTTTCCGGCAACAGCTATTAGCTCCTACTAATTCTCTAGCTATTTGGTGACAGAGTATTTGGAGGCAAGGAAGTGGAGGTGAGGAAAATAGAAGGGAAAAGAGTAAAAGATAGCAAAAAATGTGTTCTTTGGAGTTGAGGGAAGGTAGAAAAATCCATCTGAAGCTTTTATGTAGTTTTGTGGGGCTGTCCTGTAACTCAGAAAATCGGGTAGTTCACCTTCTCTGCATAGTGAGAGGTTGTTTTTCCAACAGCAGACAAGGAGCAAAAAGCTGTTCTTTTGCAAAAGCACATTTCCTAGATGGTGTATAACTGTAGTAAACCATTTCTGCTCCAGAGTCCTTGCAATGATACTCTCTCTGAATTTCCCAGGAGCCCTGTGATGCATCAAACATTTTGTAATCCATTTGTACACGGGTGAAATGCAGCTGTGACTGGGGAAGAGTAGAATGGCTGCATACCAGGGACCAATAGTATGTGTCTGATTAGGCTGTGAAATTAGGAAGAATAATCTGGAAGTTGACAAGATGGTTGTAGAGAAGCTGAATATAGAGAACAGAGCTGGAGTTTTGTCGTATCATATAAGCTAGCACCTGGGTGAGAAATGTGACTTAGGCTCCTTAATATCTTCAGTTAATTAAGACTTGGGTTTTACATTTCATTTAGAATAATGTCGTAACAAGGAATGGGATGGGTATTAAAATGTTTGAATTTTAAGGGGACAAATGTAATCTTAAAAGCTCCAAATAAAAGCAATTTAGTTCAAAGTATTAATGAAAACTGGCCATATATAAATTAATCTACCTCTTTCATTTGAGAATGGGAAAGATTTTTTTTTTTTTTTTTTGCTTCCCTTAAATCAGCTACAGCACTAAATCCCATAATAGAACATTCTAAAATTAGTAGAACTGGCTGGCTTTTCTATCTCTGCTGCACAGTTCTGCTTAGGGTTATTAATGAAGAAACTCAACTTTTGCTTTTCTCTCTGTTTAAATAAATTAATTATAGGATGAGTTAATGCAGGCAGTAAGTTTCAGGCTTCATTCTACTGTTTTGTTTTCCCAAGGGCATTTAACTTTATGTTGTGATATAGCAGCTCCAAGGGTACAGCAGTTTCTGCATGGTGTCTTCTGCATAAGTGTTCTTGTGATCAGTGGTCAACAAACTAATGCTTGTGGATTGGACAGGTTAATCCCTTGGGTTTTTCTATAGCAAAATTCCCAAAGCTGTAGATCACAGTTCCTGGCAGGATGGTGATAGTGTTGAAAACAGAGAGCAATACAGTAGTTGCTGTAGCTCCATTCTATGGGTACAAAGGCCTGAAATGCTGTAATCACTGCTTTTAGGGTTGTCCCTTTCTCCTTCTGCCAGTCCACCATGCTCATAAAAAATGTATTCATAGGTGTTTTGGGGACTAGTCTGTACTGTAAAACTTAAGAGAAATTGTCTGAAGATCCAAGTGGAGACACAATTTAGAGCAGTTGTAGTATTTCTTCCATGCCTGTAATTTAGGCCCTGCTTCCTGAGTGGCCGTAATAAACAATGGAATGACTCATTTGACAAGGTAAGTTTAACTTCGATTTATGGCAGCAGAAGAAAAATTTGACAAGTGGATGTGTCCTGACGCCCTGCCCATGGGAGAGGAGAGGAAGAGGTGAGTCCAGTGCCCTGGCTGGTTTTTCACACTTGTACAGGGAGTCTCTCAGTTGCACTGTTTCTGCAGGGAGGGCTTGTGTATGTGAGCAGAGCCTCTGTGTGCTGTTGCAGATGCTGCCCACAGTGGAACTGGGTGTCTGTAATTGGGATGGAGCTGTACCAAGCCACATCAGGCTGCCCTGTCAGTGCAATCAGCTGCTTTAACAAGAGGGAGCACACAGCTTACATGGAGGCAAAATGTTTCAGTGATTTAATCCATTTCCCAGGGTGGTCTTTACTGGGTTAACTCCTATAGAGCTGTGTTATGGAGCAACCAAGAGATTATGTGTTTTACAGCTTAAACAGAATCTCCGTGGTAGCTTTTATGGACTTGGGCATTATATGCTCTGTGGTGGTTGTGATGCAGCAGCTTTGCAAAAGTGGTATTTTTGTACTTGAGGCTTCAGTTGTCCACTGGTTGTAGTTGTGAACATAAATACCAGAATTTGTATCCATTGGAAACAGCGAACTGCTCAGAAGAGATGGCAATCTGAAGTAAATAGATCTGCAGGGATTACTGAAGCAGACTTCAGCAGATTTGGGTCAGTCAGGCACATCACATTATTATTTAGTTTCAGTGGAGAAATGAAACTGGGTAGCTGGAATCATGTGAAAAACCCTGCAGTGACACTGACTGAATGGCAGGTATTACATGAAAAATAAACTTGTACCTGGAGAGACCTGACAGATAGAGCTGTGATCTTGGCCTAGAATAGGAGGAGAAAGGGATTGGGGAAAATTTAATGACAAGCCAGTATCTCTGTCAAATCTGCCAAATGTCGCTACTGCAGAACCTCATTATAAATAAGGAACAAAATGGAAGAAAAACACAGGGAAAAAAAAACAGTCATGCCATAAGCAGTCACAAATCTGATGCATTAGGAATCTGTCAGGTTCCAGCAGAGCTGATGTTTCTCCAAATTAATTCCTTCTCTGTCTCATTTATGCTAAAAATGCACTGTAACTCACGTGTTCCTACTTTAACTGATGGCTCTAGAGCCTCCAGGAAAAAGATGTCCAAGAAGTTTATTGAGTGTTGTTCTGAATACTCTGTACAGGAATTGACCTTAAGGATGTAATTTGCAGTACTCTTTCATCAGCATGTTGGGTTTTACGTTGCCATTTCTGGTGGAAAGAATCATGCATGCAAGCTGATGCAGGGTATCCTTGACCTGTGGGTAGGAAAGCCTGCAGTTATCCTGAGTCAGGAGTCAGTTGCAGTGTCCTGGAATTGTGCAAGGGAGATACTTGTGCCTGCCTCCTGAGGCAGGGGAGTAGTAAGCTATCCAAGCTCTTTATGTCAGCCACTAACTTTCCCTTTTCTACATGTGGCTTCACTTTCCTGGGCAGCCACACAGTGCAACTCATGGCTGAGTCAAAACCGCAGGTTGTGTGTGTGAAAGCCGTAATTCACTGCTATAGCTGCCTCGTGCAGTCAGCATACCTACCCACCCTTCCTACATTTTTGTCTTCAAAGACCCTTTTATATGGCAAATGGACTTGATACTTTCACATGCTCTTGCTCTTCCCTCTCAGTTCTAATTTTAGCCCAATTTGGGCCTGTGACTTGACAAACACTTGCAAAGTGCTCTCATTGCCATTCAGCTTGGTATGTGTATATACTGAGGCTTGCATAGCCAGCCTTGCCATTTTACTTCATCTTGGAGTCATCTTGTGCTGAAGCCTGATGAACAGGGTAATTATTTGAAAAAGGATTACAGCTCTGAATCTTTTCCACTAAGGCTGAAGGAAGCTCTTACTTCATAATATATTAAATGGCACGTGATAATTTTAAGCACCTTCTGGATTTCTAACAAATTAAATCAGATCTGTTGAAGAGCAAAGAACACTGATTTTTATCTATATGGTTCAACAGTTTTTAACCCAGTCTTTTTATGACAAGATTTAGTTTATGCCATGTATCTACAGTCAAGGAAAATAAAAATATCAGCTGTTCCATGGATGCATCTTGGTGTTGGTAGTCTATTTCAAAATGTCAAATTTCTGGTGTGTGCTATGTCTTTGAACCATGCTTCCTCTGGATGTCATTCCTTGAAGGAATTAATTATGATAGGATATATCATATACATAATGACAGGTTCTGTTAAGCTTTCTGGAGGAAAAACTGTCAATCAGGTCAGAAGAGAGCATGAGCACTTTCAGTTGCCTTGGAGCACTGAGTCCTGCACAGTGGCTTTTGGATATCCTTTCAGTGACGTACTTAAGGAAGGGTTTGGACACACTAATGAAAATACAATGCCCTCAGCATAGTGTGAATGGAGAAGAGCCCTATAGTTGTGTTTTGGATGTATTGGCTTAGAAAAGAAAACAAACAGAAATTAGATTGTGAGCTCTGAATTGCACCTGGTTTGCATGGTGGCCTTTTAAGAGGGAAAAAAAAGAGCGTACATAAATGCAAAGTGGTTTTTATGCCTGGTGGTAAATGGTAAACAGAACAGTTATAATATTCTTAATGCTTTTAGGTTGATATCTGTTCTTCCCCTTCAGATTTACTTCAAGAAGAAACTGGTACATGCTGCTAACTTATCAGAAGGCACAGGTTATAAATACACTCTTCTGATTTATCCTAGTGTGCTCTGATCTCTTACTCTGCAGAGAGCTCTGCACTGAGTTAATAGGATATGTAACACTGGGTAAATGTGGAGATTTCGTTGTGTTCCAATTTCAGTGAGTTCAGTCCAGCCTCTTTCTGTCCCTCTCCTTGGCTGAGATGTTGAGGTGCAGTTTGGCCTTGGGCTGCTCCATGGTCAGTACTGGCAGCCCATGCAAGCTGGGCATTTCTGTATGGGCTTTATCTCCACACAGGAGAAGGGAAAGCCTAAGACTCTTCTCTGTGAAAGGCTGGAGCTTGCTATGTATCATCACTTCTGTTCCCTTCTTTTTTTCAGTTGCAGAATCCTTGTGGATGTATGGAAGGCTAGAGTTCTGCAAATAAATCATTTATTTAAGGCATAAGTAGGGAGTCAGCTGATACAAGCCGATCAAACTGCACTAACCCTGCGCTTCATTTCTTTGTTTATCTGATGCATGCTCATTTCTAGGGATTTAAAGCTGCTTGAGCTTTTCTGACTTGAAGCTTCAGTGCCAGATACTCAGCTAGTTTAAAAAGACAAAAATCCATTCATTTCAGCTGAACAGAGCTGATTGCCTTCAGCTCACTGTCAGACTCTGAATGTTTAGTTCTTTTTACCTGTTTCATTACAGCTGTTAGCTCTTAAATTTTGGAGCAGAGTTCAGTTTTAAAAGCACTGTTGTATAAAAATTTGTAAAGGTCAGTGGTTGCTAAGTGCTGGACTGTGTCTCAAAAAAACCCCACCTTCTGTGGGTGGGTGAAGAAAACAAAAGTAAACCAAAAATCAGTAATCCTGTCACTGCACTGTGCTGTAAAATGAAACCTGTTTTTCAGCAGTCAGGCCTGGTTAATTCCAGCCAGCCTTGAAATTGTATTTGCAGTTTTACAGTAAGGTGTTTTTCTCAGGCCGTTATTGAAAGAAGGCCAAATTTTTTTTAATGTTTAAAATGTAATTACTATGCATGTTTTCTCAAAGGATTTTCTCTAATCACACATGCAGTACTTTATATGTATAATGTTGTGTCTTCTTCTCTCAGCACATCTGGAAGACCTGTCACACTGGGGTGTACTATATTGCAGAAAAATAATCCACTAATCTGATTTTAGGTCCAATCTGCCGTGGATTCTCTTTTTAGTGTTGATTTGTTTTGGTTTGGGGTTTGTTTTTTTTTTCTTTACTATGCACGTATATTTCTCACCTTTCTCTCAAGGGTTTTATTGGTTTTTTTGGTAGTTCTAATTAAAATCTGTTAGGTGTCTCTGCCAGGTTGAGGCTGCTGATTGTTACTTGTGAGCAGTGACTCAGCTGACTTGTGCAGTGTAAGGTGTATGTGCTGGAGTCATATGTGCAACAGTGCAGTTCAAATTTACAGCACAGCTAAGGAATAAAACTTCACATTTAAATACAGCCTGCAAGATCCTGAATTATGTTCATGTTTAGCTGTACTGTGCACAGGTTTCTGCTGGGAAAACCTGACACTAGCATTAGTAGTTAAGGATGGAAGCTGTGGAACTGGGTTCTGTAAGTCAGCAATGTTTTTGGGTCGATGTGTGTAGCTGGGAAATTATTCAGAAGAAGATGGCTGGAAACAAATCTAGCTGTTCATGGCTATATTCAGAGTTTTTATCTCAGAATAATGGTTAAGGAGAGCTATCACAGTATCAGTTCAGCTGCCTGGCCTGAGATCTGTGGGGAAACTTTACTGTGGGGAGGCAACAACATGACAAAAAGTGCCACCATTGCCAAAGCAAATCTGTGTGTTGTCAGACCTGGCAGGGGTTAGGGGTTACAAGTCCTGACTCTGCAATTAGCCTGGTGCACAACGAAAAAGAACTGTAAACTAAGAACTTTACAAGGAAATTTAATGCATCTTCAAAACACTCTCTCTGGTGAAAATGCAACCCAGCACTACCATGAATAGAAAGAGATTTGTCTAAGGGAGTTATTTCTAAGTCAGTGCTGTGTTGAGCCAGATGGTAACACAGGTTTTGCTAGGTTAGCTCAATTGTGCCAGTGAAGGACTGAGTGAAATTGCAGTAGCTGATCTTCAGCACATCTGTTGAAGTACTGACCTGAGTCTGTGCTGGTCCCCAGCTCTGCATTAAAGGTCATGCTCCTGTGTCTTCCTACACTGCTGCTCTCTGTTCAGCTGGTGCTGACACTGGCTGCAGTTACATCGTGGTTTTGCTTTGCAGGCCTAGACAATTATGATTCCTGATGGTAGCAAAATAGCCATTTCTTTCTCTGGAATTTTCTTTGGTGAAGCCAGCAGTTTTCTGTCTACTTGCCAAAATGCAGGCTTGTTGTAGATACTGTGGGTTAGTTTGGGTTTTGGAGTTTTTTGGAGGTTGTTTTGGAGGTTCGTTTTTGTTAGGGTTTTTTTTCAGAAATGAAGGAGCTTTTGTCTGTCTTCACTTCTTCCACCTTTTAACCATGTTTCCCTGTATTTTTTCAGGCTGGCATATAAACTGCTCCTTCATATCTTGCAGAAAAAGCTCATCCTGTAAAAAGCACTGCCTCTGAACTGTCATAAGGATATGGTGGGTTGTCTTAGCCAGAACATAGGTTGAAACATACCCACATGTGCTCCAGAACCGGTATTCTATGGTGAAATTCAGTGGTGTTTGACTGATGGTCAGCTGATTTCCACTTTTTTCAGCTCTGCTGAGACTGCAGTCAGCGTGCCCTAAATATCAGCAAACTCTGGCCCTTCTTGTGACTCATGTTGGTACTTTGTCCCCTACAAAGTTAAGCATTTAGGAGAGAATCTCATAGAGCATTCTCCTCATAAAATGCTGGATCTACCAAGGTTCTTAAGCACACACTAAGTTGTAAGGAGAGGAATAATTGATTTCTTGTTGACTTCTGCAGGACTCATGCTTAGATGAAGACCTCTTATAAGTGTGTTACTGTGATAGTGCGCCAGATTAAAATCCTGAAAAGAGTGAGATCTGTTTACCAACATTGTATAATGCAGTTTGAAAAAGAAAAGCTTATTTTATGCCTATTTTTTATATAGCAAAGCCAAATTTTGTGTGGTTCTAATTTACTAAGACAGTGGGGGTATGATGCAGTTTCAGAGTGTTGGCTCCAAGTATCAGTAACATGCAAGATTTCATAAATATGTCAAGTTGGGTAGAAATGTTTTTTTAATCCTTTATGGGGTTCTGCTTTACTGTATTTTATTGCATAATTTATACATCCATAATAAGAGTATGTTATCACTTTTTTATTACCTTGACACTAGATTAATTAGGAGGTATTTCACTGTGTTTTAAATACATGGATTGGGATTCAGCCATACATTTCCAAAAGGAAGCTGTTATTGGTTGCACACTGAGGTGACTTGGAGGTTGATGTCGAGTGTTACTTTATGAGCTGGACTTCTGGTATCCTTTCCTCTAAAAGCAGCCTAAAATAAACATAATAGAAGTTTTTATGAAAAATACAACAATTTAGAAGTGTAAGTTAAGCATCCAGTTCTGCAGTCTTCGGGGATAGGAAGTATTGGCAGCATGTTAAATACTCAGCTTAGTCTGTTCATGCCCTTTTCTTGTCTGGGAAGATCTCTGCTCAGCAATCAGAGTCTTGGTTTCCTTTTTGGTTTCTGTAAATCAAGAGTTGTTCCAGTGGTTGTGGCAGTATGATAGTTCCCAGCTCTGCTCTTCCAAATGAATTCCTGTTTAATCAGAGCTGGCTGAATTTATTCAGGAGGAACCTCTGATGAAATTCTGAAGAGTCAGGCCCAGCTGATGAGAAAATGTTTTAAAAGTGATGTCAGTCACAGAGGAACTCAACCTGCTTTCCTTCCTGTCCACAAATAACTCTGAAGTTGAGAGGCACCCGTATTAAGAGATTACATGTAAAGGATATGGGGCAGGCAATGATGAAGGCCCTAGTTCTCCGAATGCTTTGCAAAGGTCATTCCTGTTATCTGCTCTGCATTTGGAGCAGTTAAAGAGGCTGGATCGGCTTGCCCCAAGCCGGCCAAGAAGCCATGGAGACAGCAGGGCCTGGAGTGTGGCTCTCCCAGGCCCCCAGCCCAAGCCATAGGGTATTTGCCACACTGCCCCGTGGGTGGAATACAGTAGACCGTGTTCCTCCGAGATCACACTGACATTTGCGTGTTGACTCGTAGGTGTCTGTTTCCACCCAAAAATGAAATTCTGCACCACAGAATCGCCTGAGTGCAAGTGCAAGGGTTGGGTCTGCTGGATGGAGGAGCTATGCATTGAGGTCCTACTGAATTCATGGTTGAAATTAAATAGGAGGTGGACCTCTAAGCTCCTAGCTTTGAATGCCCAAGACCTGGCTCTGGTTTTCAAATGTGTTCTTAACAGTGCCCAGCACTATGAGGACTATTCCATGTAGGTGGAGTCTGTCAGAGAAGAAAAAATTCACAAAACAATGCTGCAGGAGATTTGCAGAATAAACGTCAGTTTAACATCTTCTGAAGTTTTTTTTTTTAGCATCTTCTGAAATTTTACAAGGTAAAATTTAATACACTTAATTTAATTTAATTACAATTTGATACACTGAATTTAATTTAATTCTTACAAAAGATGCCTATTTTTATATTGCAAATAAAAATTTGGTGTAAACGCACTTCATAGGAAAACTGGGAACTTTTTCCCCAGGTTTTGCTATAAAACTTAAAACTCTGAAAATTATTTTTGTGTTTTTATTTAGGCAAGATATGGACTGAAATACAGATGATTTGTGATAGTACAAAATTGTTTTGTTGGCAATTACTCATCAGGGTGAGAGGAAGATAAAAACTCTGTTCAGGTGTATCACCCAAAGGATTCTGTGTAGCTGGGTGAGACAAGCATTTTTATCAGCTCTGCTAACAATTTGCTTCCTATATTCTTAATAAAAAGCAAAATACCACAAGTCTGGCATTCAAAAGTAATTACTTAAGTAAAAGGAATGCAGCCAATAGTTCTTATCGCCCTTTTTTTTTTTGCCTTCTTTTCTTGGGTGTGACTAGATATGGCTTGATACTGAAGACAAGTGAAGATAAAGAAGAATTTCAGTGTCTTTTGGTTTTTATTTTTTTTTCTTCTTTCCAAGCAAATCAGCTTGCTTTTTCCAGACTATTAGTTAATTGTTGCTTTTCCTTCAAGTGATAATCAGCCTGTTTTTAGCAGATAAAGGAGGTTTGTTGCAAGATGCCCTTTAGATGTAAGGGGCACTTTCTGAATGGACCACATAAATATTCATAGTATCACATTTGTTCTCTGTATCAGAAAAGAATCTGATGGACCTGAATGCTGAAATAAGTGCATGAGGTTGCTGGACTGGCTGCACATGTTTGTCTTGGGAAGAGGCATTTGGGTCTCTGCAGAGTTATGCAGCATAGTCCATGGGCAGGACCTTCACCTGGCAGACAGGAGGCCCTTCTGCCACTAGGTGCAAGCTGCAGCTTGCAGGAGTCAGTCCAAGAAAAAACATCCAGAGCTTGAGCCACGCCAGTGGCTGCTCCCTTGCTTTTGCTTTGCAGTCTCCTTCTACAGTTTCAGCTGCTGTCTTGGTTTTCCTGATTGCCTCTTTTTGTGTTTCCCTCCTTCTCTACAAGCAAGAACCTTTTAGGTGCCTTGTGCCAAGAGGCTGAGCATAGCAAACTGTCTCCATTGTGTTAACTTTTAAATAGCCTGGAATCTACCACCCTGGAAATTGTTTTCACCCTGTGCTGTAGCCGTCATTGTTTGTGGAGCAGCGTTAGCCAAATTGCTGTTGTCCTGCAGGGCTGGTCTCAGAGCAGGGCGTTCTTATAAAGGAGGAGATGGCAGCTCTGAGTTTGCTAGTTTCCCTGGGTTAGGAAGATGAAGTCAGTAATTCTTTGGGCATGGTGACAGATTTCTTGTTTTTATTTTTTTTGTTCATATTGGGGGCTAACTGGGCAGGGAGCCATAAAAATTGGGACTGTATGTCTGTAAAAAGTATATGATCAATTTATTTTTGTTGGGAAAGTGATAGATAACATGCCACAGTATGAAGTTATAAAAGGAGGTTGCAGTCAGAGTTGCTGGCATTAATTTAACTAGAGAATGTGCCCTTAAATGTCAGGAGGCTGCAAGAAGCAGAGTTATTTGAGAAGACAGCAACTTTGATGTTGATTTTATCAACAAAAATACAGGAGATTAAAAGCAACTCCCCAATTTTGCCTCCTTTTTTTCTTATTCATAATTTGACTAGGGCATTAGCAGGTGTTGTAGAAAGGTTAATGAAACCATAACAGTTATGGTGAAGTATCCATTATCTAATTGACTTGTTTAGGTGAGTCACCACTGAAGCTAAACTCAATAACAGGGAAACTGAGTAACTGATTTTCTGTGAAGATACTGCATTTCCACTGGCAGATAAAACAAGACTAGACAATCTGGGTTATAAAAAGAACATGGGCTGCAATCATGTTCCTGCTGTATCACAATGTAAGAGTGGCCGTTCTTGATCAAACTAAGGGCTTGTCTGGCTACAGCAGGGATATCTGGTGAATGCACAAGGAAAAGCATACAGAAACCTAGCAGTAGGATGATCCTACCCCTCATATGTGATCCCTGCTTCTGTCAGGAGATTGGCTCAGAGGCTTTTGGAGCCAGAGGTTGCATTAGATTGTCTTTAATGCCCCTGATGGGCCTGTCATCTGTGAATTTATCTAATCCCTTTTTGAACATATTTGTGTCTGCTCCAGAACATCCTGCAGCAATGGGTTTTGCACTTTACTTTTGTGCTGTATGAAAAAGCACTTTGTTTGCTCGTTTTAAATCCACAGTTTGATTGCTTTATTGGATATTCTTTCTTTCATTGAAACAACACAGATTGCTTTGACTTCCTGATCTTCATGCTATTAATGATTTTATAAATCTGTCATCTCTTCTCTCAGCCTCTTTTTCAGGCTGAGAAGTCTTTTTACTATCTCTATATATCAAAAGCATTCCAAAACTTTGATCATTTTTCTTGTCTATTTGATCCTCTTTCCAGCTCTGTCAGATCAGTTTGTGTCCTGTGTTCACCGGTATCCTTTTATATGCATTACCTTAAAGGAGAAGAAACTGATTCAAGGGGATCAAAGTGTCAGGAATTTGAATCCACACCTTGCAGTTTGTCAGAGGGCATTCTTGAGTGCTCCACTCATCCACGTTGTGGCAGTCCTCTGCTTTTCATTGTCTCTGGTGGGGAATATGTATCTGGACTTCAGAGAGGTAGTAGAACGAGCTGGTCTCTGCTGTTCAGTGGCACTTTGCTGCTCCACGCCCCATCACCCAGACACTCAAATTGTGTTTGCTGCTCTTGGGGCTGTCACTGGTTTCCATCTCCCAGCAAATGTCTGTACAGAGCAGCAGGCACATGCATCCCATCCTTTAGCAGAGGAACAAAGTACACATAGGAGCTGGAGAAGGTCAGTAGCTTCATGCTAATGTACACAATTGTCTGGTGAGTTAGGATACACTGCTGCACGTGGTGTAGCACGTGGTTGTTTTGGTGGTTTGTTTGGTTTCCTTTGCATTCAGAATCCAAAATAACCCAGCAGCTGTGTGTGTAGGTAGACAAATCTGGGTTGATAATGAAAGACTTTGGGGAATGACAGCACTGATCTGGTAAAGCTTGAAGACATGTAGATCTTTGAGAAGCTGCTGACAAGCTCTCAAAAACTGGAGGGGTTTTAAGCAGACAGTGAATGGCAAAATATATAGACAAATGACTACATAATACTCATTAGTCCTAATTTAGTCTCTCAACCTTGAAATGAGTGGAAGGTGTTATTGTTTGTTTTAATACTGGCATTATTTATTGCTTGTCAAGTGGTAAGACAGATCCCACTGTGATGCTGTATAAATGTGTAGTACAAGGGCTATATTTGATACTAAGAACTCCCTTTTAAAGCAGGTTTTTAAAGTCCCAATAATTAACTGATTAATAAATCTTATAAAGTCCTAGAGCATCCATAAAGTTGTCAATTGGTTATTGCTATACACAGCAACTTACAACTTGCACAGATGTGCTCATAAGCATTTATAGTATACATATGCACTTGTGAGATCTTCTGATAATAAATATTAGCTATTAAACCTCAGTAATTAAATTTTCAGGCTTGGGAAAGAATTGCCTCTTTTCTTCATTACAGAGCTTAAAGGCTGAGCATTTAGCCATGTAGGATTAGAAGACTCTTGGAAGTGCTAGATAAGTGTATTTGGCCAGGCCTTGAGACATCTTGAGTATAAGCAACTAAAAAGTCTTTATGAAGACAAGTTTTGAATGCCTTCTGAAATAAACCGATGTAGCTTACTTGCTTCTGAATTTTTTTGTAGGTCTTCCCAGATTCCAGTCTCTACCTTTTTTGTCAAGGTGTGACTTATTACAGTGATATGGTTATTTATACTATGGAAGTTTTGATACTTGGGAAACCTCATTTTAAATTCATTTTGAATTTTCAGAATATAAGGTCTCACCAAATTCGACTGTATCCAGATTTTAATTTGCCGCAGTTAATGTGATAAAGTGAGAAGTGGGTGTGTTTGCTTGTGGCAGTAACCTCGTGTTCCATTAGAGATAAAAAGCCTTTTCATTCTGTCCACATGCGCCACAAAAGAAAACCTCTTCTGAGAGGGAGCTTAGAATCTTGTGTCAAGTACTGGTTATTTTCCATTGGTACTGTCCCTCAAATCATGCACATTACAAGAATGATTTGTGGATTTTTTTGCTCTGTTTTCCTATGCTTATGTAGTAGCAATTTATATACTTGCTTTAGCCCAAATCTGTTTTAATATTCACAGGCTAATAGAATTACCAATGACTATATTGATAATCTTGGGGCTATTTTTATATGTTGGATCTTTTTAAAAGTCTACACTGCTTAATATACAAGCATCATACAAATGTACAATGATATTAAGAAATGTAATCAGGTGAGATCTGTGCATAAGTAATTTTTATTTATGCCCCTGAAATTGTGCACTGACACTGATAGGACACAATACTCATTAGATTTATGCAAGAGTGCTAGCTCAGTAATAAAATTATAAGCTTGAGATAAGTGATACTACTTCACTGTTTTCTCTATTTACTACTTAGTAAAGCGTGTTTACTTATCTGGTTTCACTGTTACAAAGCTTATTAGAAACTGAGAAATACTAACAGCGTATAGCACATGCAGCCTGATACCCTGATTGTACTTCCACCTTTTAGTTGTCATGTTTAATTTCATTGTTTACTACTGCCACTGGTATGGTTTGATTCCTTTTGCTTCTTACATTCTACCCATTTGTCTTTTGGTTTGGTTCATTGTAAGACTACACAATAACATGGATAACACTATTCCGCCTCTTTATTGCCACAACAGCTAGTAGGGCATGGTATCTCCAAGATCCTGTTGTGCCTGTGCCTTACAACTCATGATAGTATTGTGCTGAGGCAACATTATGTTTTGGTGAGAGACTTGTTTTTCCCCCCAGTTTCATTAGTTGTTCTCTCTCCTGAGATGGAACATTGCATATTCATTCAGAGCAGTTGACATATATTCACTGTAAGGAGCAAACAGCAGAGTGATGAAATGCCTGCTTTGTCTTTTTAATGTTCAGCTGCAATGTATAAAGATATTATGTAGTGATTTTATTTGCCTGCTGATAAGCCATCTATGTCCCTACTAATGTAAAAAGGAGAAGGAGCCTTTAATATAACCCTCCTATCCAGGAGTTTGACTGTTAATAGGTTGTTCTATTTAATTCTTACTGAGTGGTATCTTACCATGTTGAGAAGTGTGGTGTTATTCTGGGATGTAATACAGCTGGTCTTCAGGCCTTCATCTTCTTGACCACTGTTCTTCTGCTGCAAGGAGGGCTTTACAGTGCTTTAGAAGGTCTTTCATTCTGAAAGTTTGTAGTGGTTTAAAAACTATTCTCTATGCTTAAAATAACACAGATAGTTCAGTGTGCTTGTGTCTGGGAGTAGAATAATATTTTTAAGAGAGTAACTTCCAGAAGGAAGGCAACACAGTCTCACCCTTCTGCACAGTGCAGCCCAAGGAAACTCACTCATGAGCCTATGCATCAAACCCACAGCTTCTATTTGTGCACCACCATTGCTTTCCAGATGTTATCCTGCCTTGCTGAAAAGGCTTTAATGACTACAGAATTTACTGTTTGCACAAGGTAGTTGCTGCAAAGATTATTTTCCTTGGTAGTTATGTGAATTCATTTACTTATAAATTTCCGTTTGACTAGTTTCAGCTTCCAACAAATTCTTAGATTCTCTGTATCTTTTCTTTTGCATCAAAGACTCACAATGAGACACTTCATGTAGATGCTTGCAGGCTGGGGCAAAACGATTTCTTTGCTGCTTCTTGGTTAAAGCAAATAAACTGAGCTTCTCAAGCCTCTGATGAAATACATTTTTCTAGCCCTCATCACTTGCATAACCATTTTCGGAATTATGTACCATTGATAGTCATCTTCTGGAATCAAAGAGCAAGAACTAGAAACAGGATTGTAATAAGTGTCTTGCTGATGCTCTGATCAAGAATAGCCACATCTTCCAACTCCTACCTGATTACATTTTTGTATATGGATTGTTTGACCTTTTAACTGCATTGTTGCTCAGGAACTTCACGTCTTTTTTAATACCATTGCACTCCAGGGTGTAACTTCCCATCTTTCTAGTGTGATATGTATTCTTTATACCCAAGTGATTAATTCTATATTCTGTTGTATTGAAACAAGCTTTGTTCTTATGGACCCAGTTCACTGGGAATACAGAGCAGCAGGCATCACTGGCCAGTTCGATTGCTAACCACACCTTTGAATTCAGACTTATTTTTATTAACATTGCATCCATGCACTGTTGCATCTTTGTCCCAGTAAAATTTTGATCAGTCTGTGTTTTAACCTCAAATACTTGAATCATAAAAGCATTTCCTCTCAGTTAGGGGGTCAGCATCTCTAAGAGAAGATGATGTTCTTACCAGTATTTGTTTTGCTCACACCAGTAACAAGAAAATCAAAGATATAGAGTAGGTATGTGATAGTAAAGGGAAAAGACAAATTCCCTTGATTATGAATCTTGATCTGCCTTTCCTAGTCAAAGTTTGTACCTGAGGAATTCAGTTGAATGCTTGTTCTGCCAGGTCAAATTGTAGCAGCAGCCATGAGACTTCGCTGATACAGTTGGGCTACATTTTGGTCACTATCATCCCCACCCACCAAAGAACAACCAACCAACCAAGAAACCCAAGCCAAAAATGTCCACTCTAATGTTTGTTAGTGTCAAATGAAACTGCCATTTTAGCACATTCCTGTAGATATGCACCACACAGTCTTGGCACTAGAGTTCTAATTATTCCAAGTGAAGGTTCTCTTACTCAGCTGCAAAATCTTCTCCAACATCGTACATGCAGTTGCTCTCATCTCTTTCTGAAGTAGCTTGGATTCCTCAGAAGCCTGTAGGTCACATTCACAAAACTGTTTTTAGGATTTTTAACATTCAGCTGTTGAATGCATGTGTGTACACATATGTGCTTGCAGTGGATTAATTGCTAGCCATATCAAGTAAATTAAAATTGTGTTGATATTGGACTTTATGAAAACATTTAAAACAGAAAAATAAGTTTGCATTAATATAAAAGAAATAAATCATCTTCACAATTAAGATAAAATGGGTGTAGTGAAGGATGGTGTTAAAAGCCATGCTGGCAGCAAGTGGTAGGTTGTGTCATTGCCAAATCTGTCTTCTAACCTCTGTGTGACCCAATTCTGCTGAATTCCAGTGGTCTGTGCAAGTACGTGTTCTCTTGGTTTAAGAATAGTAGCAGCAGTTACACTACCTAGAACAAGAATGTACAAGGCTATCAGCTGTCTTGCCTAGGGGCATGAGATGATTCCCAGCTGGGGTTAAGAAAAAGCATTTCCTTCCTGTGAGGCATTACATAATTATCTGTGTATGTTAAGTGTGCTGGGGTTTTTGTCTGAAATTTATTATATAAGCCAGTGCTGTAAGAAGATGCCAGACTAAGAAAACAGCCGGGGAGTATGTATCATGGCACTTCTTTTTTTCTCCTGTTTTTAATGCTGTCCAAAATAAAATGGGATTCAGTATATGTTTCACCTTGTTAGCTTTGCAATGCTTTGCTTTTAACACTGTCGTGCCAGCTTTGTGACGCAGATTTGACTGCAGCTGAGGAATATTGTTAATCCTCTCATCTCCTTGTGGGGAATCAAAGTTGAGCCAAATGAAATGTTTTGTGCTACCGTGTTTTCTTTTATTACTGCATATACAAAGCACGTGAAAATGCTGCCTGCCAGGATCTCGGTGGAGTGATACTGATTCTCTACTTTTATGAGATGCCAATAAAACAGGAGTTATTCTTTTTCATCTTGCAGCTTACTCTTCACCAAAGTAAAACTGGAATGGATACATAAGGGACCTGAAGAGGCTCTGGTGACATGCAGACATATGTTGCAGATGTGGCAGATGGTATACAATGTTTTACAGCACAGGTAGGCTTTTTCCACTGTAGCAAGTTTGGACTTGTTATTGTCAAAGTGGTTATCTTTTTTAATTTCCTATATACTTGAGTTATTTTGCAAGAAGGGTGAAAAACAGTACTGTTTAAAAGATAATATTTCTAGCAGTGATTTAAAAAAAATAAAAGGGAATATTTAAATAGCCATTATTAAAAAAAATAAAAAAAAAACAACAAAACCAAAGCCTCAATGTTTTAATATTGAACAAGCAGTTTGAACCACGAGTTTCTGAAGGAAATGTGTAAACATCTCTATCCATATTTGGATGTCCAAAATGGAGGGCAGATTTTCTTTTTCACCAACAGTGCTGAGCTTTCATCAGCTATTGTTCACAGTATGCATAGTTGGCACCACCCAGGAACGTGTGGGGGTGACACAGTCCTGAAGGGAGTAAGCCAAGGAAAGGCACATTGCCAAACTCATATGCTGTAGCTGCACGCTGGTTGCACAGCCTGGTGCTAACTGGGCAAGGAAGGATAGGAAGGATGTAGCATCTTTCTCCCTTCCCTTGTCCTAGTCAATCTGTTTTACACAATACTATGTTCCCTGTTTACTCCCTTTCATCTGCTGCCCCACTGAAAGGTAAAGTTCAGAAAGTGTGGAAGATACTGAGTTGAATTTTCTTCCTTCCCACACCCTTAAGATATTGCCCTAGTTAAGGTACCAGTGTACAGTCTCTTAGGAATATTATACCAAGATCCCGTGCCCATCATATCCACAGGGGTTGTGTTTGATGAGAGGGACAACATGCTTGATGGCAGCAGTCAAGACAGCAGGGTGATGTAGCCTGAGTTGTTCCCCAATTTCTGTATGCATTTGCATAAGCTTATACACTCCAGAAGTATGTATGTACAGAATGGTGCAAGTCTATGTACAAGTTGTCCTTGAGGTGTTATTAGTAATTCTTGTTGGTTTAGCTAATGAGCAGCAAACCAAACACAAAAATCAAGATATTTACATAGCAACAGTGGTCTCTTACAGACTTGAATCATTGATTTCCTTAGGCCTTAGTATCTTTAGCTAAGGATTCAATCATATACTTTTCACATGAATAATCTTTATATCCATGAGTAGTCCTCATGAAGCTCATCAAATCCACACTGAACAATTATGACTGAGGAAGATTTACTCTTGCAAGGGGGGGCTGCAAGCCTGAGACTGTAGAGAGTACATTGGAAAACAGTCAAATAACTAGTTCAGCCATTTGGACTGCATTTGGATCCCAAGCTGTGCTTTGGCTCTTACACTAAAAACCCAAGATGTGATAGCTTTAGAGGCTTTTGATAAGCTGTAGCCATAGAAGCCTAAACAAAACAAATTGCTTTGCTTTTGCTTTTAAAAACTCTAGTATGTATTTTACTGCTATACCCAGCAGGGCCTTACTTTTTCCTTTCTCAAAAAATACATTATACAGTATTTCTTATTAAGAAATACTACTGGAAAGGTAACATGAATCATCTTCCTACCTGCAGTTTTCGACTGGATTCAGTGACCCAGGGAGGTTCTCATATTTAGCAAACTGCAGCAGTATCAGCTAACAAGTATGTAAAGTATTCTGGGTAGGGCTTGCAAAGGAACTTAAGGGGAATTCTCATCCATGAGACTTGGACAAAGACATTTTTAGGGCCTCTTGCAAAAGAGGTTGTATTTACACAAAGTTGAGAGCTGTTGCACTCAGTACTCTTTACTGGTTCAATCAGTAGATAATTGCCTACACAATTAAATTGCACTTCAGTTGCATTTGTCTGGCCTGTTTCCTAGCTTTGCAATCTTACTGTGACTCTGACAGACTAAAAAGTCTTTCAGGGCCCAGTATTTTATCCCCAGAGCCCTGTTCAAGTCCCCTCTCTTCTCTCTGACAAACTGGTGCCTCAGCAGTCTCACAACCAAGTGTTTGGCTCAGCATTTTTGTCACCAATTTGTCCACTGTCTCAACTGTGTTTCAAAAACATGAGCAGTAGATGTCCTGCTGTCCTGCTCTCAGCCTTTCCAGTGCTGTATGTAGAAAGCAAATCATCTGGCTGCTATCCCTTCCATGGTGCATCAAAAAGCTTTCTTGGCTGAAGGCTTTGTACTGCAGCTTTTAAAGGGTAGTTAGTTTTCAGCCCTTCTCCAGGATCCCAAGGCCATTGGAAGTGACTGTTCTGCACCATGCATTACACTGGGTTTTCAGCCTGGGATTTTCCAATCTCTTCACCTGTCTTTAGAGTAGGAGTACAGTGTATTAGTCAGTGTTTCGGCATGTGCCTGAACAGTGATTCCATGGTGGTGGCTGCTGCATTAAGGTAGCACTTGCCTCATGGCAGTAATCTTTGGAAGTGCAGCTGCCTTATTCCTGCATACACAGGAGTAAGAGCTGTCCGTACAGTTCCACCAGCAGCTCCTGGCCAGGGCATTTACATTTGGGTCAATCTGTCAAGGTAAGGCTGAGGCATAGAACAGATTATTTAATTTTCCCTTCTATCTGTCACTATGTGGTAGTCTCAAATGAGTTATCAGTGTGGAAACCAGTATGGAAGACAAGGGAGGCCCATTCATGGACAGAGATTGGTGCAGTCCAGTGCCCAAGAATTCAGAGTGCATTAACAGAAACCATTATGTTTGATCCCAAAGCCCAAGTAAAAGGTTATTTAGCTATTGTAAATATGATTGCTATTACAGTGAATGACAGTACGTGGCTTTCAGTCTTAGGTTGCTAGCTGGGAAGGACAAGACTTGGTTTATCTTTTGCTATTGTTTTCTGTGATAACAGAATAATTGTGTTTAAAACCAAAGAGCAGTCCCAAGGTTATTCTTCTGCTAGGTCAATGCAGATTCAAGGCAATTCTGTGCAATCCCTACCAAAGGACTCATCAGACTGAAAGATGGGGGCATCCACACCAATCATGTCTCTCTGACAGCTTGCTTTCTGGAAGGAATATTGTCCACAGGCTGAGCTGCAGGCTTGGAAGTGTGCCAGAAAAAGTAGCCAGGGCAGTCACTTTTCCTTTTGGTATTTCGTCCCTTAATGGATGATGAGAGGAGATATCATCACCACTGATCCTTGGGGAATGGCAGACTATGTGGTGACAGGAAGGCTCAGGAGATCTGTGTTAAGTGATTTTTTGTTAGGCACATGATTTTTTTTTGTTAGTTTCTCTTTATAAGGCCTCTCCTGTGAGGACAGAAGTCTAGTAGAAGAACAGACCAGAGGTTCCCTGTTTCATAAAGCAGTGCTATCTGGTGGCTTTTATCTTCCTCTTCTTTTTGAACAGAACAAAGGTGGAAGGGGAGAAAATAAGCCCTTTGAAATGAAAATATGAAGAAATTAGCACCCAGGTGGAAGGTGGTAATTCGTCTGTTTCAAAAGGATCAGCACAGCAGACCTGTGAACAAATTGTTCTGCAGAGAACGCCCAAGAGGTGGTGGTTCTAGCTGGGTGTGGGTCTGGTAGTGGGCCTCCTCCAGTCTGACCTGCAGCTGCCAATGGTCTTGTCCAGTGGTTTGCAAAGACTCCCTATAGCCAAATAAACTAAATACCAGCGTGTGCCCTGGAGCCCCTGCTGGGCAGTCTCTCAGCTTCCTGTCCACGGACAGTGGGGCAGGTGTTAATACATTCAGTAAGCTGATTTCTCACAACTGGAAAAACCTTGATTTTTCACTTCCCATGGCAGCTAAACTATTGCCTGCTATAGGGGAACATTTCTCCACTGAGAGATGTACAGGTAACAGTTTTGTTTCTTCACAGTGGCTCTGAGAAAGGAAGCAGTGTGACCGAAACACCAGTAATCAAAAAGCATAATGGACTGCATCTCACTCTCCCAGATGCTCATGACACTGATTCTGGTAAGGAAACAAGATTTGTGCTTTCCTGTCCTAAACATGTGTTTTTGTGAGAGTTGAATGTTTCATTTTCTTGGGAGAGGGTGGTGGGCCTGTGCACATCTGTGTTGCTGGGCTGCTGGTCAGGAGGTCCAGGTCTGCTGTACAATTTGTCACTGAGGTGTGCCTGTACCTTAGCTTCCTCATGCATAACACAGAGAGGAGTTTCTGCTTTCTTTCACAAAGCTCTTTGAGATGTGTAATTCCATATTTTTTATTCTATCCCTCCCTCAGCCTGCCTCCCCATTTAATTCTTTTTAGATATCCTGATCAAGCCAGCTGCTATTGTTGGTTTTGGAAAGCTGAGTGAGAATGTCAATTCCTATTAGATGGTAATTTGCTTTGGGATTTGTGCATAAACCTGGTGATGCTTTATTATATGTAAATACATATTCACAGTAACAGATACAGTCAGATGGAAATAACTGAGACATCAAAGCTGATCCTGGCAGTAAGGGGGAAAGGAAGCTTTCAGAGAGTGCTGCTGACTTGTGATTTTTGTTATAAGTCTCGTGATACTTGGTACTTCTTTAAAACCCTCACTCAAAATAAGATGATGTTGTGAGAAACTGGAGGGGTTTTTGGGAAATCAAATGCATATCCGTGGTTTTTGGGAAATCAAATGCCTACCCTTGTGGATATAGAAGAAACACTTGCAAGGAAAGTGAACCTCAAACATAGAAACTGGACAAGGAAAAAAACCTAACACATAAATCTCATGGATCTCTAGGAATTAGGGTTTGTCTGAGTCTTAATTGTGCTGTATGCTATGGTGCTGCCTGCCAGAAAGAGCAAATTAATGTGAAGTACAAGCTTTGAGTCAGCTTTCCATGCACCTAAAGTGATTTGCACTGAATGCAGTTTGGTTTTAGGCAAGAAATATATTCCTCCTCCACTCTGAGAATCCAGGTTTCCATGCTAACATGGTTGCCCCCACAGTGGATGCAAGAATGGAGCTTGTACTGAAATTACACCACCCACCTTAGCGTGGGGCTGGCACTGGCTGGTTTCAGCAGGGCTCTGTGGCTCCCTTCTCTGCAGGCTCTGGGTGCTGCTGCTGTACTCCATCTGCAGAAGGGAAGCAGCTGGGTCTGCTGTCCCCTTTGGGAGCCTCTTTGAAGACAGTAGTGGGTGAGATTGGAGAGTACAGCTCTAGCCCCTCTTGCCCTTGTGCTTCCCCAGAGCTGGGGCTGTGGCTGCCTGCTTTGAAGGAGGGAGGAGCTCTGATATTTCTGCACGGCTGTGGAACAGGCAGTGCTGTCTGCTGTGAAATCCCCCGGGAGGATGCAGCAGCATCGCTGTACTGCGCAGGCGCTCCAGCATCTCTGGGCTCATCACGGGAGGGTGGGGGCTGCTGTGGCCGGGTTTGACACTGGCCTCTCCCTCAGCTAGACCACAGTAAGATTATTTGCTGTGCCAGAATTTTAGGTTTGCAGCCAGAAAGATTAATTCCTCTTTATTTTCTTCATCTTCTTCTAACTGAAGCAGTGTTCCTAACTAAATTCACTGATATCAGTCAGCTGCCTTGCTGTTTCATTCTTTTTCTGATTTAGTCTTATAATGCTTTTGCCTGAAGTGGCTTAGACTTGGGAGTTCTGTGTTTCTTGTAAGCCTAGTAAATCTAATGAGCTACATTTCTATTTTGATGGCAGTTTTCTCATAAATGCAAAATATTAAACTTGGTCTTTTTGGTCTTAAAACACCCTAGAACAGTGCTTTAAAATTATTTAGATAGATTTTGTATGGCTTATGTGCAGAGCTCATCACAACAAAATCAGTTTTTTATTTCATGAGTTATTTCCAAAATATGTGGAGGGGTTTATTGTAAAATGTGAAGTTTATAATCTGTCTAGTAGAGCTGTTAGAGAGAGAGACTGCACTAAAATAACAAATTGATATGATATCTTCGTATGCCAACATTTGCATATATTTTGAGACATGACATTAAAGTTCTGCGAGACAGGTTTTGTGGGGAAGTTTTTTTAGCACGTTTCTTTAGGAGGAGATATAATGAGACGTTCAGATACTTTTTTTTTTTTTAATGTTGCTTGAAGTTTTTCCATTGCCCCCCACCACCCTGAGGCCAGTGTGACACATGGTGATCTCCTCTGTCAGGATATAGTGTTTTAGAGGTAAACTCTTTTGTGGCTCCAGTAGCCATCAGTCCACCCCCAGGGGTACTGTGTTGTTTGCCTGAGATTCAGAGATGTGGCTGAGGCTGTTTCAGTCCAGAAGAGCCAGGCTGGCAAAAACCTTCTCTTACAGAGTTTGTTTGGTCAGGCAAGCTTCAAGAACTGCTGTGAGCATCCCAGCAGGGATGGGCAAGAACAGCTGTGGCAAAAGTGGACTATGGGCTGGTTTGGAGAGAGCCTGATCATCTGGCATTTATGTGTCTAGAGCAAGGAGTGTGTCTGTGTCTGAGGCTAAGCAGGCATAGTGTGGTCTCTGCCTAAAATATTTTACTTCCTCTTGTAGGCTGGAAAAGAAGGAAAAGAAAGTAACCGTCAAAGGACTGGAATGCCAAGGGATGTTTAATGCAAAGAGCCTCCATGTAAATTGCTAAGTAACTTGGGTCTCATTTGTCTGGCTGTGTGGATGCCCACTGCACGGGGCAGGATCAGTCTCAGTCTCAAATTCCCCTGTTGGCAACTACTGGGCTAATGAAGATAAGATGAGGAGCAGCTAACTTGGGTTTCTTTGAGAGCAACTGTACTGTTGTATTCCTGTGAAGCCTGCTTTGTCAGGGAAGGATGCTTTAGTAGATTCTAACTGGATCTACTTAGAGCATGTGAACCTCTCCAAAATGCACAAAGGTGCCTTACAGTGATTTAGTTTTCTTGGATTGATTTGCAAGGAAAAGAGGATTTCGCTGAGCTCTGTGAGGATGTGAATAAGACACCAGCCTATCTGCCCACCCAGTGCAAACAGCCCAGCATTACATTTGGGTGCTTGCAAGAAAAACAGCTGCACAAAGCCTCTCTGGGAGAGGGCAGCCTTAGCAGAAAAATGTGGTACTGAAAGTTGCATTCAAAGCATGCCAATACAAGAATCTGGTTAGGCTGACTGCACAAGCCACAAAGTGCATGTAATTTTTTTCCAAGTTTGCCAATCTAGAAGGCAAGAAGTCTGCCCTAACATCAAAGCTCTGCTAATAACATCACTAGCTGTTCATGTGTCCATTTTCTTGTCTCTGCACTGCAGAGAAGCTGTCTGTGTTTTGGATGGCTGGGGATAAATGCTTGGTATTTTCCCTCTGTCAAGCAGCTCTAGTCTGACTTGAATTTCTGGGAGTTTCACTGAAATTCTCACTGGTGGAGATAGGGTTGGGGGAAGAGGAGTGTGAGTGGGCAAGGCAGGGGAGGAATCTCGTGCAGGGAAACAGGCTGAAGGTGGATCAGTTAAATAAACTGATAAATACAATAAATGCTCCCTGCAAAGCTGAATGGCTTTTACCCATATCCTTAAAGCGGAATTGCTCCATTACTGCACTGTCATCTCTTGGAACATTAGATCAGGAATGTCTTTGAAAATATGTAGGAATTTAAGAAATGCATCCGGGAAGGACACATTTGCATTTTCCAAGGGAGCCGGGGGAGGCGCCTGCTGCAGGGCTGTTTTGAAGTTCTCCTGCTTGAAATGAATGACATTAGTTAGCGATGAGATAATAGGACAAATATTTCCCATAGCAGTTCTGGGCCTGGAGTAGCACTCGTGGTCTCTCCCAAGCCGTGACATGCTCACCTCGGGTTAAGTAGAAGCTGCAGCCGTGTCCAGCCTCGCAAAGCGCCAGTGCTTGGCACGGGAGAGTAAAGCAGAAACGGGAGAGTAAAGCAGAAACGTGCCTGGCGGGAGGCTGGGTCCCTGCTCAGCATCCGCAGTGGAGGTGGGCAGGAGACCGTGGCTGGGGACCACAGGGTGATGTGTTGGTCTGCTGGTGAGGAGGTGTGGCTTGGCAGCCCCCCCTCCCCTCTCACTCTAGTACACTATAGCTGGAAAAGCCTGCTGTCCCTTTCAGAGAGACCATTAAGTGCATATGCCCCGTGGCTGCAGGAGAAAAAAAGCGGGATTTTAACTCTAGGATCTTGTCGTTTATGAGGTCAGCCTGTATGGATAGATTCAAGACTAATGCTTATCAACACAAGTGCTTCAGTCACAGCAGCTCTCCAGAAAAAGTGCTTATCAACTACAAAATCACATTAAAACCTATGTATATTAAAATATTTGTTTCTCAAAGCTTTACAAAAAGTCAATTCTGAAATCTCAATTTGTAGCTTCCTATGTTGTTACCACCATCTCGATACCCCTCTGAGAGGTTGGCTCACCAGTGTAATCCCACTTGCTCTACTGGAGAAGGTGGTTTCTGCCCATGCAGCCCTCCTGGGCTTTTGATGTGATGTTTTGTCCCAGAGGTGTGGGCGACAAATACTTGATTCTTGCATAAATGTTACAGTGCACACTAAAGGTTAATATAGTCAGAGCTCTGAACTCTCTACTCCCCAAGGTTAAATGAAAAACCACCCTGCCTCTAAATCAGTAGAACAATATTGATGTCACTTGAAATGTGTGTGCTCTGTGGATGGGGCTAAGCTACCTTGTAATGCTGTATGAATTTTTTACCTTAGTGGGGCACATTTTGTAATTGTATGATGCTTGTGCTTATAAAATGGGTATTTGTGGAAAATATTTGATGCTAGACTTCTGCTTCCCAAACAAGCAAAATATGGTTGCTTCCTTGATGAATGCTAAGCAGACCTTTATAAAATTACTGTGTCTCTTAATTTGCTTGTTTGAGCTGCAGCCCTTGGGTAATTTAGTGGGGGTTTTTTTCAGTAAATTAACCTTTTATAAAACATACTTCTCCAGTTTGTCACGCCAACATTCAGCACAGTTCTTATTACATAAAACCAATGCAGTGAGTGGAGGATCAGACCCGCCTCAACAAGTCAAAGAAATATCATAAATAAATATAAAATACATTATTGTTTGTTTGGTTTGTAGGATCACAACGAGCCTCTTCCCTTGCTGCATCAAGACTGGAACAGGCCATGTCTGAAATAACTATGCAGAGCAGCACAATGAAGCAGGGACCTGTGAAGCTTTGGACAACTCTTGAACAGATTTGGCTACAAGCTGGTAAGTCCTGAGCTACCTGGAGTTCCTCTTTCCCTCCAATGGTGAATCAAATGACATAAGTATTAACAGAGTAGTTGAAGTCATTAGTTGAAAATCACTCTATTTCAGCAGGAAATCAGCCTATATCAGATGGTTTTTGAAACACCACTTATTTGATTTTGACCCCCCAAAAATACTGTAGTAGTGTGATTTTTCAGCTCACCTTTGTTTTTCCAAAACACACAGAAAACTTCAGTCATCACTATAATATGCTTTTTGAAAGAGAGGGTAGGTACTTCTTCATTAACAAATGGTAGTTCATAGGACAATTATTTCCATTATGCTTTTACTAAATGCTTCCCTGTAGTAAGAGTGGGCAAGCCATGTCTTAAATGCAAGCATTCCAATCTTTGCCAAGGTTTAAGTGAAAATTTAAGTGAAAATTATTAGAAAGAGCATGTTCTCCACTCTGTCCTTGACTATTTGAGCCTCCCAGGGTCTCGTAGGTTGAGTATCAATCAGTTTGAGACACTAATGCAAAGATGCTACAGCAGAGCATGTAAGGGGAAAACAGTGAGGAGAAACTCTACACACAAGCAATCTCCAAAGCCTTGGAGGGGTTTTATGTAGGACATTTGTTGAGGAACAGAGTTACCAAGCACATTGTGCTGTTTTCATTCCAGCGTTTCAGAACTGATAGAGTTCCAACCCTGTAATTCAGTTTTTAGGAGACACAGTTTTTCTTCCATAACTGGGCCCACAGTGACACACTTGAAATTACCTTTGAGTGCTGTGATTGCTTATTAGATGTCTCACCATTTGCAATGAAGAAAGAAAAGCAGAACCCCCTGGAAAGCTGCTGATAGTTTTCTATTCTTTGTGCAGGGGAACCTTTCAAATTCTCATTTTTCTAATCCATGCAATTGACAGTTCTTGCATAAGACCTGGCAGTCTCACCCTACTTCTCAGCAAAGATTTTCATAGCTGTTTTTGTGGGTAATTTCCTACCAATTTGACTTTAGTTCTAGAACAAAATATATGACATTGTTTTTGCTACAGTTTGATTAACTTTAAGAAGTCACCTTATAGAATGCATCATCCTTTAAGTTAATCACATGTGTTCACCTTAATGACTTGTGTGGATGTAAATTTCAGTGATGTGTGCTGTGGGCTTCAAAATCACCAGCAAGATTTTGCTTTATTCAGTTTATACTCCTGATTTAAGGCTGAAGAGAAGGCTGGTGGGGAGCAAAATAAATGGAATTTATTATGATGAGAAGTCAGGTGTCTGTTGTCCATCATCCTGCAGATAGCTCTAGGCAGTTTACATTTTTGCTGCTGTCTGAAAAGACAAAAGCAATAAAGACACAGTGCTTGCTGTGAATTGGTGTGATTGCTTTTCAGTGTGAATAGAGTGCCTTTCTGAAAGGTGTTAATTAATCCTTTTAGATAGAATTTATTTTTATAAGCTTTGTAACTTTTCTCTCTTGTCACTTTTTAAGCCTTTGTTTTGCTTCATGCTTGCTTTTAACTGGACTCGATTCAGGATTTATATTTTGAAAACATGTACTGTGACTGCTTTGTAATTTCATTACTGAAGTCAGTTATTGTTATGGATGGAGCTTAATGAGCTCCTGCAGAGGTACTGGCCATTCTCTTCCCACAGTAGTGTGGAAGCTGCTGCATTCTGGTATCTGGAGGGATGAAGAGAGATGAAGGTGTTTGGGGCTGATCTTTATCCCCTGTGGAGAAGGGCACAGTGCCTGCATAATTAGAGGACTTCTTGGAAGTGGGTTGACCTTATGCTGAGTTTAGTGAATGGAATAATCCAAAGGGTGTCATTGAACTTCACTACTAGGATCTTTCCCATCTGAAAGGAGGGGGAAAGGAGGAACAAGTATACTTCAGAGACAGAGATACTTCACAGACAACAAATTAAATAGAAATGCATGGTTAGAGGAAGTTGAGGTAATCAGGTGGTTTTGCATTACAGCTCACCCCAAAATTAATGGCTGTGGAAAGTGACAGGCAGTTAATTAGTGTAACATTCTGATGCCTGCATGTGGAGTCACTTGATATTCATGGAAGGTCTGCATCAGTATGCTGTAGATTTTTATCATGTTTAGCTTGGACTTGTCCTTTTTCAATCAGTGACTCATCTTGTGACTCCAGGCAAGCTGCCTTTTCCATACCTCAGTGTCCTATCTCCAAAGGGAAAAAATGTTAATCCGCCTTTGGGAAATTACTCGTGTGTTGTTGTTTTTGTTGTCATTAACACTTCGACCTTTTTAGCATGATTCATAAATCTTTAGATAAATTTATTACCATTTCCTAACCTCATCCTACAGGGAATGTATAACAAAGCATCCATCCTTCTCAGACACTCACAGGACACAGCTAGCCAAGTCTCTGTGCACAGGTATGGATTGAGAGTGCCAGGTTGCCACCGTGTCCTGGTTCCATTAGACCCATTACACTTGCTATGCCTCCTCATATCCCAGGGCATGAAAGTTAATGGTACCAACCAGCTGGTCGGTTAGAACTTTATGCAGTGGGACTGGGAGGAAGCAGCTATCCCACTGCTGTGTGGGGCTGCTCTTACATCCCTCCAGCAGCCAGGCCAGGCCACAAAGCCAGCACATGCACTTGCAAAAGGGACTGTTAGGGGGTGGTAGCTATCCAGTGATACTTACATAGGGGAATCCTTACTGTAACATCCTGCAGCTGCAGTAAGAGTTCCTACCTTGTACAGAAGCGTCCTCAGTCCCTCCAAGCTGGGAGCTCCTTGTTCTCTAACAGGTTTCACAATTAGCTTATGAGAATATGTGTGTTCCCTTAACAGTGGCTGAAGGGAAGGGTGTGAAGCCTATGCAAATAGTTAATCCCTTTTTTGCTGTGATAAAGATACTTATTTCACCTGGAAGAGAGCATACACTTAGTGGTTTTATCTGTAACTTTTCTGGGTTTGTAACCAGCATAGTTTTGTAGGGAAGACAATAAAGCACCATCTTTGTATGTACAGCTGCTAAATCAAAACATGTTGCACTGTAACAGATGCTGTACCTTGTCTTTCCCTGCAGCAATGCCTAGTGATCTTTGGCAAGCTAATTTTTTGTAGCCTCGTGTAAACAAAGAGCTGCTTGATGGATCTGTGGTCTTTAGAAAGAGTCATTTTCACTTTCAAGCATCAAAGTAAAACTGTGGATTCTCACTGTTAATCTCATGTCCAGCTATGTCTTACAGGACCACCTGAGAATACAGTATGGGCTTTCATATCTTCCTGTTTTCTGCACAGGTAGTCACAGCTTTGGAAGAGTAGTGTGCTTGTCCTCAAAGATTAGAGACATCTCCTGCAGCAGGCATGCTTGGAATACTAACAGGCATATTCTATTTCCAAGTGTTCTGCAGCAAAGATTGTTAACACAGCTTGTCTGGTCCCTTTTAACAATAACCCCCCTAGTCCTCTTGAATGTAATGGCTGCTTAAAAAGAGTCATCTCGGAACACTTTAACATTTATGAGCCTAAACATTATTCTTGGCCCCGTGTCTGAGAAACAGCTCATTTCAGGGAGTACTTAGGAACAGTCCTACAGTGCACATGCTGTGGTGGTGCAGCTCCAGGAGGGGTGGTCATTATGCAATCCTTATGCTCAGTTCTTCTCTTTGTTCTACTTTTCATGGCTGAGAGCTTGAATTCAAGTTTGAGAAGAGGCAAGGAACTTCAGTGGCACTGATAAAGCTTGTTAACTCCTCCCTCTTCCTGCAGGAAAAGCTGCAGGGGGAATCCTAGAGATTATTAGTGCTAATACTTTTAACAGTCATGCCAGTACTCCTCCTTTTTGTTTAGAAAATAGAGTCATGCTGTTTGGCTAAAGAAAATATACTTGAAATCGTTCAAATTTATGACCAAAATTTACCTTCATTTGACGTTTTTATAAGATCACTTTTGACCCGGAGAGCAAAGCATGTCAGTATTGGAAAGAAATAGTGTTAATAGTTCTAGGCTCTTGGGTAACTGGAATGATTTCTTATCTGAAGTATGTGTGATTATATTTCCAGGCAGTAATAAACGTATGCTGTGTTTATGCATGGCATTTTAGAATGCTACAAGCCAGTTTTAATAACAGTTCCAATATTCTAGCTCCTGTTACTGTATTATTTTAAGCTTTACTTCTAACTACAAGGTCCACTTTGTTTGTCTTTACTAGTAGTTTATATTTGACAATTTAGCTTCTTGACTAACCCAATACTTTACCAAATATGGCCACTCACAGCAAAGTAGGTCTGGTAATTTGATCTCAGTTTGGCTAAATGCCTGGTAAGCTCAGCCTGTGAACCTCACCAGGTAGACCCTAAGGCTAATTTAAAGGAGCATTTAGAGAAAAAATGTTGAGGATACTATTTTGTGTACTCACAGTGGGGCTGGAGTGGGCTACCTGCTGTCTCAGTAACATGCTAAAGTTTAACCTAGGAAAAATAGTTTATACTGAACATGCTACAAACAAGAAATGCAAAGAGAGCCAGTGCAGCAGAGGACAGTGAGCTAATGGAAAAACATCTGCTCCCCCGAGTTATGTACAGCAGGAACTTTTTTTTTCCCCCTTCGCAAAACACTTGTGATTTATTTATTTTATTCCATATGGGCCAGTTCCTGGGAAAAAGCTGTGTTGGAGGAGATGGGCTTTGTTCCACGAGAAAGTGTTGTCAGGGCTGGGGGGCTGAAGTCTCCAAGACACTGATCTGCAGCCGTGGAGCCGGATCCTGGCAGCGGCCACGGGGCAGCCAGGCCCTCCCCTGCTGCCCCTCTGCTCACCCAGCACAGTTTGTGCTTGCACATGGGAACCTCAGAGTTCTTCCTGCTCCAGGCTTTTAGCAGTCCTAAGCCCCCGCAGGTTGTTAGCTCTGATATTAAAGGTGTTAATCAGGTGTGGGAGACATCTTTATTGATATTGCCAGAATAGCTGGGTCAGATACTGTCCTGTAATGCAGCACTGGTTGTTGAACCAGTTCTAGTCTTTTTCTTTCTAAGTCCTTTCAAATTTTAGAATTTCAAGTTTAAAACTTCCCCATTCGCTGCTTGAGTTCTTGAGCTCCATAAATGCTGCTAATTTTTGTGTCTCTTTACAGGCTGGAGCCTGGTGAGGGGGAGCGGGAGAGAGTCATTTATTACACTTCCATTTCTGAGGGGAATAAAGGTGTACTGCAAAGATGGCTCCCCTGCAGTATTTACTTTCTAGGAGGGATTAGGAACACTTCAGCTGGTGATAGACATGGTAAAGTGAGCCGGTTTTGCCCCCTTTGAAATGAAGTCAAGAAGCCAGCAGTAGTTCTACTGAGCCTCCTGGCTTAGCAAACTCTGTTCTAGACCTGTGGTAGAAACTAAAGATCACCAAATTCCTCATTTCTCTTCATCTGAACATCCTCAAGAGGGATTAGTGAGTTTTGTTCTACACTCTCCAGTTTGGTTTATTTTATTTTCTGTCAACAATTAATTTAAAGAATCAAAAGGATTCTTGCAGTCTTATGTCAGTACAGGGCATTTGGGATTGCCTCCTCCATTCCTGAGGCTTCTGGATGTTTCTCATTGCTGGAGCAGGATGTGAAACTTTGTGGACTGGTAATTCTTCAGCATGGACAATCTTCAAAGAGCACACACCATTTCTCAGAATCTGGGACATGCAAACATTCACATGTGCCTTGAACACTCGCTTGTGAGGGAAACAGGCAGCAGCTACCAATGCCTTTTGTTAAGCATTCTGTAGAAAATTTGCCAAGAGATGGAGAGAAACCTGTTGCACTGCCAGAGAATGACTGAGGGTACAAAAAACTAGCATTTCCTCAGCTGCTCAGTAAGTTTGGACAAGTGATAAAATGTACACAGTCGTGAAGGAGGGGGCAGGACATTTGTTCATACCAGAGACAGAAAACAGGAATTTATACCTGACTGGGCTGTTAGTCATGTTTTGACTGCACCATTTAGTATAGAAGGTAGCTTGTGGCACTTCTGTGCTGCTTCCAAAAACTTTCACTCTAATGCTGCATTTGTACATAAAGACGTTTGGTGGTCATTTCAGACCCTGTGAGACCTGAAGCTTGGGAATTTAAAGCTAGTCCCTGGAGTTCAGTGTGCATGCAAAGAGGATGTAGATCTGTTGCCTCATTCAAAAGAGTGAGTGGCTGAGCTCAGGTGTATGGGAACAAGCAGCAGTTTCTGTACTTCACTTCTGTATCAAACGTTTGCATCACATGAAATTATTGTAGTCAGGATATGCCTGCAGGAATCTTCTGTCTAATCTGCCACGAATTGTCAAGCTACTGCATGCAGGGTGCTGTCATAGCATGGAACAATGACTAAACCTCACCTGCCAGCAAGGAAAGGCAGTGGGGGAGCCCTTTGTCATGGTAGTAGCTTGGTAGTCACTGCTGATGGCACAGCTCCTCAGAGTGGGTCTTTCCAGCTGGCTAAGGGCTCCTGCAGTAACAAGCATTAATAACTGCTGAAGGCAGGTGATGTGGAACGGAAATCACTTCCAACACACCCTCACAGGTGCTCTCACCTTCTTAAGTGTGAGGGGCTGCTCTGCACTGTGCCATCCTGCTGGGCATTTGGCTGTTACCCTGGCCATGTCACTGTGCAGTAGCATTTTTGGGGTGGATGAGAGTAGAGTGCTTTAGATGCATCAGGCACACACAACCAAGTGATGTGGAGCAGTCAGTCTGCTTTGTGGGAGTTAAGTGCACCCTCTTGGATAACACAAAACGTGATTCACAAGTAACGAAATTTTAACTCTTGTGTGGTTCACATTGCAGAAAAACATTTCAAATCTGTTTGATTTCTTTAGGCTAGAATTAAAACTGTTGCTGCAGTGACAAGCACTGTCGCTCTTGACACTGCTTTGAGGTGGGGAATAGAGTTCAAGGTGATGTTGAACAGCTCTGTTTCTCAGACAACAGTGTGATGCAGACATGACTGGATTACACTGTTGTTACACCACTGATGGACTCCCTAACAGAACTCTGCAAATAATTTTATCAAAATAAAGAGGCTGACTGTAGGACACCCAGCTTTGACAGTGTTCTGGGAGTTGCTCTTGGTCTGTGCATTTGTTAGTGGTCTTTGGAGAGCAAGTAGATTATATGCTTCTGGCAATTTTCACTTGATTAAGGATCTTCACTGTAGATGAGCTTAAATGCTAGTAGAAATAGGTGAAAGAACCAGGAGCTTGTATTAGAAGTTACTAATAATCCCAGTGCAGAGGCGTGCTGCTCTCAGGGATTGGGCCCAGCATTAAAACAGGTGCATCAATCCAGTTGCAAGTCCAGACAGAAGAGGCCATAGCCACAAGAGAGTAGTTGTTTGGAAGAACAGCAGAAAAGGTTGGCAGTACTGCAGGAGGGCACAAACAGGAAACATAAAGTGGATCTGAGTGAATCATGCTAGGCTGAACCTTGAAGCCAGGTGGAAGCTGTTTGTGGTCTCAGTGCAGGCACAGGTTTCAATAACTGAACTGAAAGTGGATGATTCAACCTGTCTTGGCCCATCCCTGCAGTGCACTGTCTCTTACCTGTAGGGTGCTGAAATATCCCCTAATGTCATTCACATTCAGAGGTTCTATCATTACTCCAGAGAGAATAATGGAAGAGTGTTGCATCCATGATCTCTCTGCTCAGAAGCAGAGAAGAGTGCTACTGGTCAAAACAGAAAGTAAATTTGTAAATTTATTTACAAATAAGTAAAATTACAAATTAATATATTTAAGTTTATATGGAGATGGTGTTAAGTGAGAGAGAGCAGGGAAGCTTGTGTTTAGATTCAAAGCTCTGAAGAATGTCACTACCAAGAACAGTCTAGTACAATAATGAGAGGTTCATAAATGGTTTCCCTGAAGCATTGACCCTTTCACAGGATAAGAATTACAGATATTAGATACCTGTGTCAGCATGAGAAGGTATTCTGTACTTTGAAGTGGAACTGGATGCCAAGTCTCTATAATAAAACTTCCTCACAAGGGCTGCTATTTTGGTTAGATGTTATTTACAGCAAAATTAGGTTATATAAGGAGATAGGCTGATTAATCCAATGGTCAGGAAGCTGCTAACCCAGGTAACATGAAAGCAGGTGTTTCAATACTTTCAGTACCACTGAGGGTTCTGCCATGTTAAGTTTAATATGTTCTTGGTTTTTGGGTTTCATTTCTGCCTCTAGCTGTGTTTTTATTCCATGTTACATAAGCATATCTTGTTAATCTGTAAATAAAGTGAGTGTGTAATGTAAGTGAAAAATGAGTTTACAGAAAACACATTTTAATGCAGGCCAAAATGATGTCCTTTAATGTCTATTTTTAGCTGGGTAGCTAAAAATTTAAACAAGCACTCCTTTCCTTTCGTAACCAAAAGGCACCCCTCTCATTCTTTTTTATGCAAATTAGGCCTCCCACACCATTAAATCATTTTTATTGACTATTGAGCCTGCAAAGAAACGGACTGAACTTTAATATGCTACATTACCATACCATAAAATACAATTTGTAGTTCTTATTTAGACTCCGTGTTGCTGCACTTCCTCTAAATAATGGTTATTACTGAAGAAGATTTAAAGGCACCATAGAAAGAATAAGTTCTCTCTATTTTGCATGCACTGAAACACCGGCCGTGCATGATTTCACGTCCACTTGCTCCCAGTTCTGTTCTGAAATGAAACAAGTCACTTTATGGTCTTAGTTGCTAACAGAGCTTTCAGTATGGCAGTATCCAGAACTTCTGCTGACTTCAAAGAGCCACCAGGATTTTACCCCTTCTTTTGTGCTGTAAGTCTGTGCAAACCTTGGGGATGGAGTGTTCATCTTCAGGCTGTGCATCGTTGTTTTGCACATCCCCAGGCTTATTAATGCCACATGCATGGCATCAGCTGCTGTGCAGCACTTGGCAGGAAAGCACCCTGTTCCTTGGAAGTGCAAGGAAAATACTGTCCTCCCACCAATTTTTGCATAAGGCTGTGCACATATTCAGCTTGACAAGGTACATGGCCTTGCTTTCTGTTATTATAGATAGCTGCAGCCTCTTGGAGCCAAGGGAAGGGATGCATGCAGAGATTTTGTGATTAACTAGAAAGAAATGCATATGAGTCATTCTGAAAGAGTCTAACTCTTCTGAAGGAACTAATATTTTGCTCATGTTGACAGCCTTGGAGAATGACATTTATCTTGTACCACAACCTAGGGATGGCTGAGAAATAGTCAAGCATTTTCTCAACAGTGTCTCACCCTTCTAGGAGGGTCACCTCAGAAGTGGAAGGGTGTTCAGCCATGCTGTCACTTCACTACAGAATCATTTTTGGTGTGCCAGTAGAAATGCCATTTGTGATCCCAGTCTCATGTCAGATAGGCCAAGGTGGAGCTTTCCCATGGTCAGGCAGGGGACTGCCTTTGAGATGCTTCCCTGCTCATCTCTGTCAAGCTCCACGTCACCATGCCAAGTCCCCACAGTGGTCTGGGTCCCCCAGTGTTTTGAAACTGCAGAGTTTCGAAGCTATTCAAGAGGAATTTTCAGTCTAATTTCCCTCCTCACAGAGACTTCCTGAGAATATTCACTGCCTTAAAAAGCCAGGACACGTAAGGTTGTGTCTAATTTCAGAATAGTTTTTCTAAATCTGGAGCCCAAATTAGTAATTTTGAATTGGACTTTTGAACTGTCAATGCTTACTGCATGACATCAGTTAAAGAAAAAAAAAAGAGACACCGAGTTTTTGCACTGAGAATGTAGAACACAGGTTATGGATCAAAGAGCAATACCTGCTATATGAAGGGAATTATTTTATCTACATACATGCTTACATATTTTTGTATTTGTATAGATATAAAAATAGTTTCCCTTTTCAGTTACATGTAGCAGTGAAAACTGGGTATCACTTTTGACCTTTCGAAAGAATTTAATATCTAATAAATCTAGAATTAGAATAGAATATTCCAGTTGGAAAGGATGTGCAACAATCATCCAGTCCAACACCACAATTATCTAGTCCAAATCCTGAGACATGTTGAATTTCAACCATGAGATATGTTACAAAATTTATCATGAGAAATTATTTTATTAACAAGTTGACATTCAAATATGTAGGTATGCCTGTTATATATTTTTTTCTAAGAAAACCACTAAGGTAGTTGCTGATAGTTCAAGAAAGTAAATGAACAGCTTCCAAGAGCTGTATTTTGTTTTTCTGTAATGTATGAGGATGTAAATATAAACAATATAAATAAGTCTATATTATAAGAGCCTTTTGATTTTAACAGTGTCTGAAAAACTAAGAGACAGTTGTCTCAAAAACTTGCCAGATAAGTAGAGAGAAACTTTTAAAATCACATCTTAAATGGGAAAATACTCTCCTAAGTAAGTTATCTAGTGTCCAGCTCAGACAGTCTAATAGTGTCCTATGACTGACATTTTTGAAGTTCTTGGTAGATCATGATGGCTTATTATGTTCTTTTTTTCTCCCCCAGATTATTTGGAAATACCTGTGATGACTCCAAGTAGCTACCAGCCCTGCTTCCTTAGGGCTCAGTTCAGCACTGTTTACTTCCCAGTGGAGGAATCCTTAAGGCCTCTGTCAGGACACCACCTCTGTCAGGACACCACCCAAAGGTGTCCATGTCCATGTGTAGATCCCTTGGCATTAGGAAAAGATACATTCAGTGAATCCAGGCGTGATAATAAGCACTAATCATAGTACTAAGCATTGTGCAGGATCGTGGCCTCATGTTTTAGTATGCCTAAGTCAGATGATATATAATTAATATGAAGAAAGGTCCCTGCTTCATTTCATCTAATGGCAGGGTGTTTTTTGCTTTATTTTCATGGCTTGATGTTTTGTTTTTCCTTCAGCTGAACTCTTCCTGGAACAGCAGCATCTCAAAGAAGCAGGCTTTTGTACCCAGGAGGCAGCTAGTCTTTTCCCCACATCTCATGCTGTACTGTACATGCGTGGGAGGCTTGCAGAGATGAAAGGCAATTTGGAGGAGGCAAAGCAATTGTATGATGAAGCGCTCACAGTGAATCCAGCTGGAGTGGAAATTATGCACAGCCTGGTGAGTTTGCAGGGGCTCAGCTCCATTATAGTATTTATGTTCCTGATTCACTGTAATAAGAGGGGAGAGGGCTCATGCTTGCTCTGGATGCCATTGTCTTCCTAATTCTGAGAGCAAGTGACTGTTCCAAGAATAAATTGGGTAGTTTGAACCTCTATTTTAAGGCTACATTGAATGTTTTTAACTAATTAGGACTTGTGTCACAAGTAAATATTTAGTTGACAAAGGCTGATACTTTTGGAAGTCAGTTCAGTGCTTTGTCTCTGCTGCTTTTCCTACTGTTATGCATTTTAAATAAGCAGTATACTGATGTTTGAAAGATCTGAACTAAATAACTAAGGTAGATAGGTATGGGGTTTGTAAAACTTGGACTGGTTTCTTGTGGCTGCTAAAATCAAGATGAACTATGAGTTTACAGTAAAATGAATCTGTTACTGTCGTAAGCTGCAGCTTAGTTTCAGCCTTGTGTCAGGGCAGTGACTCCACATTTGTGGGGGTTTTTTTGGTAACACTCCTACCCAGCAAGTATTCTTTTTCTGTGGCCCAAGTCCAAAACAAAGTGTTTTCCAGACACAGGGCCTAGAGCTTAATAACAATAATAATTATACAGGGCGCTTTGTGGAAGACCAAAACCCACTCCTCTTGTGAAATCAGAGCAGTTTATCATATTTCATCAATTGTGTGTCTTCTTAACTGTAACCCTTACCAGGTCTCTCAGGGATTTTAGAAGTTTGTCTTGACTAACTTAATTTTTACAGGAATTCTATATCCATGTGACTACTTAGTGTCTTTGCTGGCATATTTGTGTCTCCTGGCATAAATTTGGTCCTGTTGAGGTTTGCTGGCAACTCCAAAACTGAAGGGGTATCAGTGTACAAGAGATCGAATGTTAAGTGAAGTTAAAATTAGAGAAAATAGTAGAACCTACAGGCAAAGGGCAAGATATTTGGTAATAATAGATGTTCAGTACAAAAATAGCAAATGAATAGCTGGTGCATGTCAGGAGAACATTACAAGACTGCTGTACATGTCAGGCTTATATGGGGCAATAATATTACTTTGTTGTTGTAGTATAGCCTTTACAAATTCTCTCAGTAAAAACATAACTAGATGGAGTGATGTTCTTTGCTCTGTCATAATTTAAGAGAAGTTGCTGATACCAGAGAAGCTATCAAATTAGATGCCAACATGATACTGATAGCTCTCATTTTTGTCTTGTTTTATGGACATAGCCACATTCTGTGTCTTCACATTTCAGATGTTTGCAATTTTCTGAAACTATAGTAACTTGGAATAAAAGTTTCCAAGGTGCATATCTCAGATGTTCTGCCCCACTTTACTTCAGAAAATGTCATCCTAACATGGCTTTGCTGTTTCTGAAAAGGAGGCTAAAGAAGAGACCTTAAAAGCTTCTACAATATCTTCTTTATTGTGCTTTAATGTCTTCAGGTTTTGTCAGGAATGGGTAACATATGCATGTGCTTTTCACCATCCCTGAGAAAATATTTCCTAGGTTATCCAAATTGTAAGGGTTAAAAAGCACATATATGCTTAATAGATAAGTATTTCTGAAAGTTTTATGGAGTCTGTGAATGCTTATTTCTCTCAAACTCCAGTAATTTTCAAGAAGGGCAAGAAGAATGACCCTTGTAACTACCGGCCTGTCAGTCTCACTTCAGTGACTGGTAAAATTGTAGATATTATTCCAGGAGATATTGAAAAACTCCTGGAAATGCAGTTGTTGGTGGCATCCAGCATGGGCTCATGAGGACACCTGTCCTGGGGCCATCCTGGGTGTGCCTACAGCGTGGGGCATGAGAGGCTGGAAAGGGACCTGGGGGTCCTGGTCAATGACGAGGTGAATGTGAGCCAGCAGTGCCCTGGCAGCCAGGAGGGACCGTGGTATCCTGGGGGCATCAGGCACAGCGTGTCCAGCCAGGCCAGGGAGAGTTTTGGCCCTCTGCTCAGCCCTGGGGCAGCCTCACCTCCAGGGCTGGGGGCAGTTCTGGGTACCACAGTATAAGAAAGAAATTAAACAATTAGGGAGTGTCCCAAGGAGGGCAACCAATACGGTGAAGGATCTTGAAGAGAAGCCTCATGATGAGCAGCCAAGGTCACTTGGTCTGTTCAGCCTGCAGAAGAGGAGACTGAGGACAGACCCCATTGCAGTTACAACTTCCTCATGAAGGGAAGAGGAGGGGCAGGCACTGATCTCTGTGGTGACCAGTGGCAGGACCTGAGGGAATGGCCTGAAGTTGTGTCAGGGAGGCTTAGGTTGGATATTAGATAAAGATTCTTCACCCAGAGGATGGTTGGGCACTGGAATGGGCATCCCAGGGAAGTGGTCATATCACAAACCCTTCCAGAGTTCAGGAAGTGTTTGGACAACACTCTTGAGGCACACGGTGTGACTCTTGGGGCTGTCTTGTGTGAGACCAAGAGATGATCTCAGTGGTCTTTGTGAGTTCCTTCCAGTTCAGAGTATTCTATGACAATGTTTTAGTCAAGGGATGGATGTAAAATTTAGAAGAGCTGAAAAAGACAGCAAGATGAGAAATTTGGGGGCAGAGACTCAGTCTGTAAGCAAGTAGGGAAGAGGAAAGAAAAGGGAAAAGTGAGAGAAATACAGATAGATAGAAAATAGGGTAAGATAGATAACACCAGATAAGAAGACACACGGATGGGAATTGATCCTTTCTGTTCTTCCCCTGGAAAGGATGAATTAAAGGGGTCAGTCTTAGGAGGATGACAAAGGAGAGCAGGAACCTGTAAGAATACTTCCTTTTCATGTCCTTCAGTCTCCTTAAGATTATGAATCTTCCCATCCTGGTGCCGGCACATATCAGTGAAAATCACTTGCTTAAGAATGTACCTCAGCTTCTTTAACTTGGCCCGGCTGGCAGGCTGTGGTTCACACCTGTTAGCTAATATACCAAAGGTCTGGTCTATCCCTGCTGATATGAATCATGTCAGTAGTTATATGGTGCCACATAATGGCATTCCTTTGTGTGCTTTTCCAAAAGCTAGGAAATTGCACATAACAAGTTAGAAGCATCTGATGAGCACTATAGAAAAGTCTGTAGAGAAATTAATCATTCTGCCTTCAGAATAGAGCTGGAATAATGTGCAGTAAACAAGGCTTTTAGGGCTATACATCAAATAAAAAGGGCGAAAATAAAATATTGAATGGCTGCTAGCTAAGTGATTCTGTCCTGTGTACTGAATGAGACACTGTCCCCATGGAGAACTTAGGACTGAGTTTATGCAGTTGAGGACATAATGTGACAAGTGGTAAATTCTGAATCTCCTCGAGGCCATGAGAAGAAAACTGAATGTCTTTCTGAAATGTATTAGCCAAGTACTAGCTGTACTTTTATTAAAAATACAAGTTCTTGAGCACAGTGTGTGCAGTCCCCAACCAGAGAGAAATATATGTCTTGGATTATGCAAGAGAGCAAACTAGATTATGAGCTAGTTCCAAGGAGTTTGAAATGATGCAAGACACATACACAGGCACATGGAATTAAATTCACACGTTTCAGTGCTGGTCCCCCCAGTTTGAATACATTGTTTTCCCACTCTAATAGTACTGTTGTGGATTTGTAGGAATTTAGAGAAAGAGGATCGGGTTGTGAGAATTACTGTTTGACTTGGTACAATTGCCATCCAACTGACCTAGTCCACTTTAAGGGAAAACTCTGCTGCAGACAGTACCAAGCCTCCCTGGTGTATCAACATCAATTAGCAAAGTAGTCATGTCTCTTCCCCTGGGCTCTTGGAACTGGGTTGTCAAAGCTATATTTGGAAAATTCCAACCTGGAGAGTGTTGCTGGCTTTACATGAAGGGCACAGATCTAGCAATGAATGAGTCCATTGGGTGTCAGTAACTTCACCTTCACATGGGGTAGAGTCACCACTGTAATACATACAAGCTGTCTCTCTCCACAGCTGAAAATTGCTGTGTTTTGCCGTGATGTAGGGTGTTTACAATAGCTGTCAAATCAGTGTGCTTTCCATATAAAGCACACCGCTGCATGGCAGAGCAGCACCATACAGCAGCACTGCAGTGCCAAGTGCATCCCAGGGGGTGGGTGCCATGCTCTGCTTCATCCCAGGGGCCTTTGGCACTTGGTGTCCAGTGCTGTGGTTGGGAAACCACAGGCTCTTTGAAAATACCACACAGCTGTGCTGCTTCCTGTAACACTTGCAGTTTCTGAGTGATGTCACAGGATCCTTAAGCCTGTATCAGGAATCCCCTTTTGGCCTTTACAGAGTAAGTACTACTGGCTAATACCTAATCTAAGGAGGTAAATTTGTTGAGGAATTTTGTTTTCATTTGAAAAAGACACAGAGGATCAGTTTTTGGGGCTATTTGAAGCATAATCCTGGTGAGGTGAGCAGCTACTCCTTCGGTTAGATAGCTGTTTGCTGCCAGAAACAATCAGCTTGGGTTGGCCCCTAAAAATTGTACATCCTGTGGGACCACAGTTTCCTTAATAAATACAACTTGCTAGGGTTCTTTTTCCACATTGCTCCCGATTCTGTCTCAAAAATTGCTGTCATCCCTTCCTTTACTAGAACAGCTCTGTTTCTTTCTTCTTCCCTTTCACAGGCTCCTTCTGGGGCCTGCTTGCATGGGTCATAGAGCACTTCTACTGAGCACATGTCTTTGCTGGTCTAGAAACAAGGGCTTAGCCCATATCTCCTTCTCTTACACCGTGACCCCTGACAGCACATTTCTACAACCAGATAACTGTGGCTTACTTCTTTCAGTATGTACCAAAATTGGTTATATAACATCATGCAATACACAGCTTTAGGATGGTGATAACAAAACTGACATGTGCCCAGCCAAGTCAGAAAATACAACATAAGTTGAGGCAGATGACACCTCCTTTAAAAGCAATACACAAATCCACCTACCTGTGTGTAACTAGAGAAAGACACTGAAATTTGTTAGTTCCCAGCCGTGGTGCATTCAGTACCATTCTCACTTTTGATTCAGAGGAGGAAAAAATCACTGCCAGCATGTTGGATTTGAGTCCAAAAGCTCTATGTGTAATATTGCAAGTTAAACTGAATACTGAGATATTTAGAAGACTCCTGCCCAGCATGCATCTCACATAGCAATTCTCAACAGATTTTAGTTCAGGGAAAAAGAGAAGGAATCATCTATTTAAAAGGGAAGGAAATGGGCACCCTCATCTCCATCACTGTGCCAGATTTAATGAAAACAATAAAAAATACCATCAGAACAAAGCAAAAACATTGCTTGACTCATACTTGGGTATTACTGAATGCAGCGAAAAACTGCGATGATTCCTTACTTCTCTTGAAGGTTGGGGCAAGGGCTGTAAGGTTGGTATCAGAATGCTCTGTAGCTGTCTGCACTACCTCATCCCTGTCCTTGATAGCAAAACAAAGTGAACAATATACTGGGTTTTGTTCATAATGTGTCCCTGTTCATAATGTGTTTTGTTGTGACCACATGAATGGGTGGATAACATGATCTTGTGAACACATATTTGATTTGCTCCATAACAAAATCAAAGAGAATATACAGCTAACAGAGGTTGTGCTAATCATGAGAGTTGTTCTTTGGCTGTCATCCACACCATGAAACATAAGATTGGCAGCCATGCAGGAACGGTTCACAGGCCCAGAGTACTCTCCAACTGAAGTTGGAAAAACAAACTGGATTTAAGTCACCTAAGCCAACAAGTTGGCCGTAGGCTGTTTGGTGACCATCGTTTTCAAAGATCAGTGTAGGTTGTAGCCTTTCCACAGGAAGGCCTGGTTATTGTTTGGAAGAAGTTCTTTGTGGTAAATGCAGCTGGGGACGTTTTAGACACATACCAGAATCACAGAATGGTTGAGTTTGGAAGGGATCTCGGAAGATTTTGTAGTCCGACTCCCTCCTTAACAGGTTCAGGTAGAGCAGGGTACCAGGACCTTGTCCAGCTGAGGTTTGACTGTCTCCAAGGATGGAGCAACCTCTGTGCAATCTCTTCCAGTGTTTGATCACCCTTACAATAAACAAAGCTTTTAGTAATGTTTAAATGGAATTTCTCGTGTTCCAGTTTGTGCCCATCTGGTCATGGGATAGCCCTGAGAAGTTCTAAGAGGTTTTACTTTACACTGTACCATCAGACATTTAACTGTCCTGGTAAAGTCTCCGCTCTCTTCTACAAGGCTCAACAGTCCCAGCTCTCAGCTTCTCCTTGTATGACAGATGCTCCAGTCCCTTGATGGTCTCGATGCCCTGGACTCTCTCCAGTACGTCCATGTCTTCCTTGTACTGGAGAGCCCAGGACTGGACACAGTACTCCAGCTGTGGCCTCACCAGTGCTGAGCAGAGGGGCAGGATGAACTTGCTCAGCCTTTTGGCAACACTCTTCCTAATGCAGCCCAGGATACTGTGAGCTGCCTTTGCTGCAAGGGCACATTGCTGGCCCATGGCCAGCTGCCTGTTCACCAAGTCCTTTTCTGCAAAGCTGTATTTCTTCCAGCCATCCCGCCCTCAAAGTGCATCTGAAGCTATTACCAGGAATTTTTTCTGCAAGTAGATACTAAATATAACATTGGCATGACTGTGTCAGGTCAGGCCAGAGGTTCAAATACTCCTTCTCACCCCCAGCAGCAAAGAAGTGCCTAGGAAAGAATGAGACAAGGGCAGGCATAGGTGGTACTTGTAAGGTTAGAACTTAGCTTGGGGACATGCCAAAGTAGAGGTAGATTCTACTTGTTTAGTAATTCCCAGTGGATTTCTTCTTCATGAACTTGTCTTGAGCCTGTGTTAGGGTTTTCATCATCCACAATACCCTTCAGCAAGGAGACCCACAGGTCTCTTTTCTGCTGTACAAAGATGTCATGGATTAACACAGTTTGATTTTTAGTTAAAGAGAAATATAGAATATTTGCATAATTTATAATTTTATAAAAGAACTGCCAAATTCTGTGTGTTCTTGATGTGGCTCTTCTTAGTCACACTGATGCACCTTATTGTCACTTTGGAAGACATAACTTACTGCTGATTCTTGTTCATCCCCTTCCCATTACTGATTTTGCAGGTATCTGTCACTGAACCAGTTCCATTCCTTTCATTATTGCTGTTACCTCTCTCTGAACTTCTTACTGTTCTTTTTAAGATGAGCAGGCTAGAGCAAGTAATGCACTTACAGAAAAATAGCTTAGCTTCAAAGGCAGTGTTGTGGATTCAGTGTTTAAAAAAACCCCTTGGTCTTTTACTCACATAATTATATCTATGTACATTTTCATAGAAATAACAGAAATAGTGTTCCATTTCAGCTGTTTTGTATTAACCTGATTTCCTTATCAAAACTCTGGTTTTATCTCCTCATGCCTGTAGGGGCTGGATTTCATTTTCTGAATGGTCAGCATCTCTGATAAATTGTGGCTGCATATAATAGCAGTAGCAGTGTGACACCTGTCTCAGGTCCTTGCAGAGATGTTGGTGTCCCAGCAAGTGTGCAGTTCTTTGCTAGATAGATATATATATACACTTCATTTTGCTTGCCAGAGACATCCTTTTAGCTGGCAGATCACAAATCTTCCTCTGCTGGTAATGCTGGAAGCTGAAGGGCTTGATTGAGAACAGATTTTTTATAGATTATGTTCCTTTTGCCCAAGATAAGTGCATTGCTCTTGATTAGATTCGAGCGTTTAAAAACTATATGATGCTTTATTTAAATCTTCTGCTCTTAATTGTTCAGTGGGGTGCCAGAGCTGAGTAAAAAGAAAAAGACTTTGCAAAGTCTTGGACTGTTTAATTTGGCCTTCATTGTGTATTTAGGATGCAATTTCATGTTCATTTTAGTAGAGGAGTCAACCTATTGTCTCCAGACTCACATTTAGTAGCATCAGGGTAATTTGAAGACTACAGTTTCTACTGATTAGTACATGGAAATGAATTATTTCTGTTCATTTATTTCATTTTACCTCACAGTATGGTGCACGCATCCTTGTTTTCAAAGGCATCCATTCACGTAATAAAACATGGCTTGATTGCTTAATATTTTCAAGGATGACATACATTACTTCCTTGGGGATTTGTTTCCTGCTGCCATGCAGTAATGGTATAAATCACAGGGCAGATTCTCTGCATGGTACATTATCATGTCTCTGTCATACCAAGGTCTGTATGTCTTGTAAGATAGCTAGGATGCTAATTAAAACCATTTTTACCTTGAAAACTGAAATTAAAATGCTTTCTGTGCTTAAATGTGAGAGTGAAAGAGCATAGTTTTCACATTAATAGAGTTATTTATCTTCTAAGGAGCTGCTTTGTGGCTGTAGTTTACCCAATTTGTTGCCTGTTTTGTAGATAGGTATGCTGTGGTCTGTTTCCATTTTCTAGTGACATTGCTTGCTCAGTTTTTTATATTTGTGTACAGAGAATTGAACATCACAATTAAAACGCACCCCCAGTCGTTAGGACAACTGTGCATTTGTCCCAGGTGTAATTAGGTGGATAATTGTATCTAGAGAGACACAGAGAACAACCTGGTTTTGTCTGTCCTGGAGAGATTTCTTCCTGGCTGCATGAGATGCTGCTTCCCTCACTCCTGTTTAGGCAAAGGTAGTAAGCAGAGTTAAGGCCTGGGCAATTTTGAGGAATTGGACAGTTGTACTACTTTTGTGATACTGAGAAATAATTTTCATTATCACAACTACTACTTAAGGGGAATCTTTGAGAAACTGCTGTCAAAAGAACTTGCATTTCAGTAGGTAATGCCTGCGAAATAAATTTTTGATTATTCTTTAACACACAAAAGCACTGAAGATTTACTAAGTAATACTCTCTAAGGGTCTGGGATTTTTTTCTTAATGCACGTATACTTTGCATTGATTACTTTAAATATTTTTGTATGGTGTCAGACATAAAATGTAAAACAGAATGTAAAACCTGCTTCAAGAGAGGGTTATTTTAAGATTTGAAGGTATGTATTGACTACAGGTTTTTTTATTTTATTATTTTTTTAATATTATTTGTTTTATTATTATTTTATTCTGAATGAACGATTACATTCTGTCTGTGTGATCCTAGGTTGGTGTGGCTTATGAGTTACAGAAAAAATGCATAGAAACAGAAACACACAAACCAATACCGTATTTTAAAGTACTTCAGCTACTCCCTGTGGCATATATCCTCCCAACCTGAGAAGCCATGTGCTGTGCTGCCAGGGCTGTGGGGGGAGTGCTGCTGCAGAGGGTATCTCGGTGTCTCAGAGAGACACAGAGCACCTAAAGCAAATGTAGGAGAGCCAGCGAGCTTCAGGTTTCTCTTCCCAAGCTAAGCACCGTTTCCTGGTGTTTAATCGAAGCACTCCAGGCTGGGGCTTTGCTACTGTTGTACAACAGGGTGTGCCTTTCTCTTCCAGAGAGCAAAGAGCTGCAACTCAGTCATTTTCCATTGAAGGCAATTCAGTGGAGAGGCTGGAGAGGAGGTGGAGCCTTTTATTATTTTTTTACTGGCACGGCCAACCCTGCTGCACTCTCAGCTCTGATTATGTGTCACACTTTACTCTAAACCTCTGTAACACAGGGATGAAGCTACTAATCTACTTCATCTGGGGTTTGTGGAGCTTAATTAATATCTGCACATACTTTCTGATGACAGACACACTGTAAGCGCAAAATCTTATTTATTCTAATTATATGTCTAGATGCCTTTATTCATGTGGGATTTTGGACCACAAATTATTTTGGACAAAGTACTGCAACTGTTCAGCACAAATGATGTGTTTTACAGCTTTGAGTACCCTTATGTCCCTAAATGTAAAGCAGTGGTGAAAACATCATTGCAGTGGGAGTGGGATTTAGGAGGCAGATCGGCAAACTCTTTCTTCCTCTAGCAAGGATTTGTTTTCATTAGAGCAATCTGCTGTGCCTCTGTGTAGTGCCTTGCCCTCAACTTGTTACAGTGGTGCTGTGAAGGAGGGAGTAAAACTGAAGCAAATGTGACTGTGAGGACTTTGTAGCAGAACCCTCTCCTCTTCCTGGGGATAAGATGTGACAAAGCCTGCAAAAAATAGCTTTTTGCAGGAGGAGGGAGGGTGCTTCCTTTCTCTGGCAGTGAATGTATCCTCCCCTCTGCAAATTCAGTACCAGCAGAACATCCTTGTACCAGTACAATTCTGCAGTTTTTCCCTGGTGAGAAAGGGTTTGGATTTTTAAGAGAGAGATGACAGACCTAAAGGTAGAAGCAGCTTTAGAATAACAGGCATTACAAGCAATTCCAAAAACGGAGCAACCTTGAACAAAGTGCCTTTTTTTTCCTTTTCCTTCCTTAAGTAAGTAACAGTGACAGTCAACAGGAGATTTCGAGCCACCCAAAGGAAGACCAGTGACGTCTTCCACGCTGCAGCTTTGAGAGCTGCAGACACAGGGACTCTCTTAGGTCTACCTAATATGGATGGCACAAGAAAACACTGTAAGGGTGAATTTACTAAGTCCTAATATCCAGCAGGATATTTTTGGACTGCTCTGATAGCGCAAAACGTTTAAACATTTCAGCCCACCCCATAAGTTTTCCCTCAGTGTGAGTAAGTCCCTGTATGCCATGAACAATTTTTCTCACTACTTCTTTTTCTGTTCAAGGCACTGCATTTCTCCAGTATTTTTGGAGAACGAGCAGATGTTGATATGTAGGTACATAAGAGAGAAGGGGAGGGGAAAGAATTGGAGGGAAGAGACAGAAAAAAAGCATAGACTGCTGCTTACTTTAAAAATACCAAGATAAAGCACTGGCCATTCAGACACAGTTAAAATCATTTTTTTCTTCTTGCATTAGCTGTTCCATAGGATGATTCTTTCTTTTTCATCTCTCTCCACCTTGTAGATCTCTTTAGGATGTGAACCCAGATGGCTTTTTCAATGCTATTTATTTGCTATTTTATCAAAGAAAGGTAAAATTCACTAAGAATCTTAAGTGCACTTAGGTCAGAAGCTTATTCCAGTGGTGTTGAGGGAGTATCTGAAAACAGCAGAACAGACAATCCAGGACCAAGAAATTGGGAGGAAGTCCTCAGCCCTTTGGAAAACTCAACTCCTGAGGCAGGAACTTACTATACATTTCCTCTTTGCTCTTTGTGACATCTAAAATAGTGCATTTTTTACACTCTGAAAACACTCCTCTTGCTCCTTTCCTCTTGTCCTTCCTCATGCTTCTATAAAGCTCTAGTCTATCAATCAGCTGCTGTTTAATATTGCTAATGTGACTTTGGCCTTTGTTTTTGCCAAAGTGTCGAGAGAATCCCTGCCTGGAAAAAGATGGAGTGCAGGGGGAAAGCCACAGGGAAATGAAAGGCCTGTGATCATCAGGGATGGGCAAGACAGAGCTTGACTTGTCAAGATAGTAAACTAAAGGCTGGGATACAGCTGCTCTCTGCAGATACATGTGGAGACAAAGAGGGAATGCTGTGGAAAGAGGAAAGCTGTACCAGGGGAGGCAGCTTTGTGTGCTCCAAGTTGCTGCTGCAGGTTGAAGAGGGTTCCCAGCCATTGGTGTGGAGAGGTTCTGAAGCAGCCTCCTGGGTCATGACGTGGGGAGAACAATTTACCCCTCTGATACTGCAGCTTGATCAAGTTACAAAGGAGAGACTGGATCATCCCAAAAGTAGGACTTAACCAAACCCAAATTAGTGGTTGCCTATTCAGGCTGCCGAGCCCACCAGTGACTGAATTAATATAATATACTTACTCATGACCTGAAATGCAGAATATCCAGCTAAAAGTGTTTTGCAGGCCTACCTGCTGTCCTGCCTTCCTGTTTTCATTTTCTGCTCAAGAACTTCTATTCCCAGAAGCATTTTGTAATTATTTTGCTGCTTATTATTTTTTAAATTAGAGGTGGAGTTTGAATGTTAGTAGGGCTTCCCTGGGACGCAGCCCTCACTTTCATTTTTTATATATATTTTTAATGAGTTGTCAAATGTCTAGTGTGTTGTGAAGTGGAATGATGGATGTAGCTGGACTCAGGAGAGTTGCATGGAAAGAAATTCTCTTAAGCAGCATTGTGGCAGCTCAGCTCTATTGACAATAACATTAAGTTGGGTTTAATAGTGTAGTTCTTCATTGAATGAATCCACCCTGTAGGAAACCATATGACCTTGCTCAAGACAAAAAAAAAAATCAATGTTAATCCCTTGGGAGGAAAAATACAACATTAATGGAACAGTTGAGTGAGTCTAATGAGAATTAGATGGCAAGAATGGTAATTTGGAAAGAGATGCTCATACGAGCTGTCTGAAGGTATAACGTGGTAGTTTCCATCACCAAATGCCATGTATTCTTAGATGTGTGTCTGCCAGATGTAATTTAATGGATTTGCACCTCTCCTCTATGGCTTCCTGACAGAACAACAGGGGATTTTCAAGCTAATCAGCTTTCAGTGGGGAGATTTATGACCAGTTAGCCGATCTTTCTTCCATCTGGAAGGGCATGGACTGGAGACAGTCGTTGGGCTCAACATACCAACTGGGAGCTTCTTAATCAGAAGCAGACTGGAGCCTCTCTGCCTTGTGGTTACTCTCTGGAGTCTTGCAGTTCACTGGCATTGCCAAATACAACGTTTTCCTAAGCCAGTCCTCATTACTAGTATTACTAGTATAGGTAATGCTTCACTTAATAGCCATTGGCTGTGGAAGGAATAAACAAAACAGTGGACTTTTCTACTTCCTCTTTGCTTCTGAGAGTCTGAAGTTTTGATGTATGTGAGGAAAATTCACACTGCCTAGTTCTCAGCCTTTGGCTCAGATAGATGAGTTGGTCGCTCTTTCTGCCTGTCATCCAGAGAGAGGGATTCTCCAGCACTGGGGCAGAGTCCCTTTTGTTAGGCTGCTGCTCCGCATTGCCTTGTGGAAATCTCCCTTTGTTCTTCCCTGAAGGTACAGAGAGACTGCAAATTAAGAGGGTGCCTGTGTTTGTGTAGGTCACATACCTCTTTAAATTAGGCATGAGGCAGTTGAGTATCTCCTAGTGCATGGCCTAGGGCAGGAAATTAGTTAAAATACATTGACTTGTTTCAGAGAAATTACTGCTTTGATGTTTTCATAATTAGCCCAGTTCTCCCTTTGCTTGTGTTCACCTGTTCAGCATTCATTTGAGTAAAAAGGGCAGACTCATAAAAACATCAGTTTTCAGTTGCATTGCTTACCAGGCTGTACCTGCTTTCTGAGATTGTCACCAGCAGAAGAGACTGCAAATAAAAATCAACTGGAACACAAATGGCAGCATCTCACTACCGTCAAGCTGTACAGTGGAGATTATTTGTTTATGCTTTTATTTGCCAGCACTGACTAAACAAAGATAAGAATGTAAATGCTGTAGCAGAACTTCCCAAACAAGATTACAGGGGTGGTAGGAGCTAGCACTTAGCATTACAATAATAGATACCAATGTGGAGAGAAGTCACTGCCCTGTTGCTCCTCTTTCATCCTAAAGGAAGAGCAATAAAAGAGGCAGGTCTGTAGAGCTCTGTGTGAGGTTTGCTGCTTTGTGCAGGAACATTAATCTTTAAGGGTTTGATTCATTAGGTTTGCACTGTGTGAGCTTCGCTCTGATCCCTCAAAATCTAAACTGTGGTTGATGTGACTCTGAAGGAGAGCCTTATTTTGTTAGCCTTAGTAAGATTTACAATGAACCAGGCAAACTCTGAACTGAGTGGGGAACAAACCCCCAACTCAGCTAATTTTGAATGTCAGTGTGCATGGTACAAGGCTAATTGAGATACACAGAAACTGCCATGTGCCTTTTTAAATTGCATTTAGACAAGATGTACAGTATTTGAGTCAGCTCGGCAGCGTTCCAGCTGATGAAAGTGTTGCTGATACCGGACACCAGTGATGATATATTAAGTGCTCTTAATATCTTAGCACACATGTCATGAGGCACATTAGAATCATAGAAGAATTCAGGTGAGAAAGGACCTTTCCTGTGGAGGTCATCTGGTCCCACCTCCTGCTCATGCTGGGGCCAGCTTCAAATATCTGTATTTGATATAGGTAGCTCAGGGCTGTGTCCAGCTGAGCCTTGAGTATTTCTAAGGGTGCCTGTTGCACCACCTGTCTGTGCACAAGATCTGGTGCTGCATACTCCTTGTGAAGAACTTTTTCTTAATAGCTGCTCAACCAGAATTTCCCTTGCCATAACCTTACCTTTGTGTACATCAGAGCTACACAAAGCATAGTGTCAGCTGGTTTTGGCAGGCTCAGGTTTGGTTATGAAACCCTAAATGGAAGGAGCATCTCCTGCATTGCCTGACGAAACCTGAGTGGCTGGAGTCTGGTGCTTTGGAAAGGGGACAGGTCCCCAAGGCTGTTTGGGAAGTGGGCTGTGCTCCAGGATAGAGCAAAGTAAGAAAGTATGAGACAGATTCTAAAGTCACTCTTTGCAGAACTAGCCAGGTGAGGGCAGGAGGGAGGAGTCTCATTTGTTGAAAGAGTGAAGCTTTACTTGTAAGCAGTTAGGGATCTTGAAGTGGGTAGAGTGGCAGGCTGAGTGAGGGCAGTGCTGGGTACCTGAAATGGAGTGTGGTGAGCTGACCTTAGCCACCCCTTTGGCCCCCACACTACCAAAACCTCACCATGGAGCCCAAATACTGAGACACACTGGGAGACTGCCATCCTTGCTTTGGCTCTTGCGTGTCTGGGGCTGTTAACTCTGAGGGCCAGAAGAAGCTGCTGTTCCATACATAAGCACAGCACATGCTGTTGCTGTTCAGTGGTAAACTTATTCTTGTGGTCTCTGTCCCTCCTTGTGTTACAAGCAACAGGTCCTTTTTCTTCTCCACAACCTGTCAAGTCAGTCTGTGTCTTGCAGTCTTTAACACCTGCATTGAACATGACATGAACCAGCACTAAAGAGGCAGAATACAGCTGAACCATAGAATCATTTAGGTTGGCAAAGACCTCTGATATCACTGTGTCCAACTGTTACCCCAGCACTGCCAAGTCCACCACTAAACCCTGTCCCTGAGTGCTACATTCACACATCTTTTAAATATATCCAGGGATGGTGACTCCACTACTTCTCTGGGCAGCCTCTTCCAATGCTTGGCAACCCTTTTCGTTGAAGAATTTCTTCCTAATATCTGACCCAAACCTGCCCTGGCACAACTTGATGCCACTTCTCTCATCCTAGCACTTGTTGCTCAGGAGAAGAGACACCTGGCTCCATCCTTCTTTCAGGTAGTTGTTGAGAGTGATAAGGTCTTATCTGAGCCTTCATTTATCCAGCCAGAGTAACCCCAGGAATCTTACTGCAGGAACTCCCAGACTGCTTCCTGTCTGCTGTGTTGTATTTCCAGTGGACATCTGCTAAGTTGACGTCCCCCACAAGAACGAGGGCTAATGATTGTAAGACTTAATCTTCTAGCTGCTTATAAAATATTCTGTCTGCCTCTTCATCCTGATTGGGTGGTCCATAACAGACTCCCACCAGGGTATCTGCCATGCTGGCCTTCCCTCTGACTCTCACCCTAAACACTCAACCCTATCATCACCATCATTCACCTATGCAGTCAAATCTCTCCCTAATGTACAGCTCTCCCCCACTGCCTCTCTTGCCTTGCAAAGTGAAATGCAGCCCTTGTTCAGCACGTTTGGCATAACATACCAACCTGGCTAAACCAAATTGGTAGTGAAGGACAAACTGTAAATTGTATCTAAAATAAATTCTCAAGCTGCTCTGAGATTGTGGCAAATTTTTTTAAACCTGGAGAAAGAGTAGCATCATTCTTATGTAAATACTCCCCTGAACAGTGTTTCCCAAAGCAGCTAATGGTGAGCAGGTTTGGCACTTCTAATGGGATTGAGAGCAGTATTACTCCCTTGCATCTAGCAAAATATATAGAGCTTCTGAAGATGTCACTGTACTTCACATAATTACTTTTTATAGTAATTTTTGTGGCAGATTGGCCAGCAGAGTTATTTTGTCTTTGAGGCTGTCACTTGCAGCTCAGCAGAGCACAGGAGTGACTAATACAGACAAATGAAGGTAGGTCACATTAAACAAATGCCACAGTGAGGCATTTCTAAAGTCCTGTATAATCCCTTACTGCATTGTGAGGCTCAAAGCTTGATGTTGTAGGGGAGCTTATAGATTTGCTAACACACAGCCAGACCCCACAGCATTTAAATCTTTCCTGAACTGAGATTATTTACACAAGGATAGTTCAGGACAGGCTTCTGCAGTACGAGCAGACACCAGTTCTCCTTATGACTTCAGTGAGAGTAAGAGATCCTGCACATATTTCATGCGCATTAAGAGCAGAATTGCCTGCAGTATCGTCGGCACTGGGTTCATGGACCATTTGGTATCTTGTTTGCCTGAAAAGTGTCTTTGTCTTGAGAGCAAGAAAAGTAAATAAACGTAGAGAGAGAGAGACCAGTAAAACTCATAAGCCCTGGAGAATTCCAGGCTTCAGGAGCAGAAACCCTCACCTTAGCATTCCTTGCTGTTCCTGGGATGCAACAAATATGTTGACCAAACAACCTTGAAAGCTCAAGACTGCTTTCCACTAATGATAAATGATTGTAAAGTATTTGAGATAGGTGTTAACTTCACATTTCTGCAACTTGAATTATTTTTTTTTCATCTCACTGTAGCCACCACTGATTAGAAAACTTCCTTAGCTCATAGGTTTTATGTTCTCTGAGAAATTCTGTATTATGTATTACTTGCTGGCTAACGCACCAAATCAGACTAACTTGAAGCATGTATCATTTTAATTTATCTCTTATTTTGAATAGTGAAGGAAGAACAATCAAAGGAAGTAGTTTGCAACTAACCCATTGTTTGAAATTAGCTTTCCCAAGCCAGAAAATATAAAATAGCTGCATCGAAAATAGCAGCATCACAAAGTAAAAATGGCATATATGTGAGATCCTTAAGCCAAAAGGCAGCCTATTTTTTATATATTTATTTTTAGCTTGGTCAGCTGTACTAAGTGATTTTATCAATGCAGCTAGTCTGTGGAATAAGAATGCTCGCATAATGTAGTGTCAGTGCAGGCAGCAATGACAAGTTATGATATATACATGTAGCACAAATCCTTTCAAATCAAATTCATTCAACTAAAATTCTACAATAGATTAAGTCTCAATAGTCTTGCACTACTCATTTTCACTCTCACAAGCTGTCATCAAACAGGGAGAGAAGAGCAGCCTTGTTGGAATTGCAGCCCTGCTATTTTTGCATACTTTGAACTAGACGATTTGCAAACTTTTTCCATCTCAGTGGTCACAGAGCCTGTCACAGTTTGAGAAGAACCAGGACTGCTTCTCCCCATCTCCTATTAGAAGAGAGCTCCCTTAGGAGAGACTTCTTTGCTCAGATACCGTAGATGGTGAAAGGTGAAACCTTTCAAATTAAAAGGAATTACAATGGCTTTTAGGTACCTATGGCAGAATATCCCAGTGCTTGGGGCAAGGAAGAAAAGTCTGTAGCACGCCTTTAACACTTACCTAGGCTTGAGATGCTTTTCTCAAGGATGGGAGTTAAAGAAACAGCTGTGGATGTGGATGCCACCCCTTCTCCAGGTGACTAGGACTGCTGCATAGAGCTTTGACAAACCTAAATAACCATGCTTGAACATTGCTGTCCCTCACTGCATGCAACACAAGAATCTGATGCTTTCACAACTCCCCCTATGCTGGGAAAACTTCAGGAGGTAAACCAGGGATAAGATATAACTCACTCTCCCAAACCAAAGCCGCTTGCACTTCCAGTAATCCCCATCTAAAGTAGAAGAGGTAAAGAAGCCTTTAAAGTACCTGCCTCTCTGCAATGCTTTACATCTAAAATGCTGCTGGTAATGCTTTTACACCACAAGCAGCCAACTAACAGCAGTGTGGTCAGCAGCACTGGCCTCACAGCAAAGCACAGGGGATGGCCAAGGTTAACAAACACAGATAAGCAACGAGTCTAATGCCTTAAAGAGGGTGAGGGATGGCCATGGGGGGATTTTTTATATTACTGTCCAAAAACATGAGGGGGGTTTCAACACCCAGACAGCATACAGACTTAAAAGCAAAGGAATTTCAACTGCAGTAAAGTAGGTGGGCAGTGCATAGCCGGTATAAGGTTAATTTAGAAATAAATGAGAGATTTTCTAAAAATGCAATGAAAGTCTACAGCAGATATAATCTGAACATGACCTGCTGTGTCCTCCTTTCTGTGCACTGTGATACACTGCATTGTGGGGCTCTTTATCATCAAGAGAGCATGGTTTTATGTTCAGCATTATCTCTGTTACCCTCCTTACCACAAACACCCCTAAATCAATATTCACGTACTCAGCTTCGTGTGTTTGGCCCAAGCATCTTGTGCTGGTTCCATCTGGAGTTATTTTGCTTCACAGGTGATCTTGTGAATGATTTTGCCCAGCCACTAAAAGCCAAACCCTCAAGTATACCTTGGCAAAGTGCTTTCTACTCTGAGCAAGGCCAGTGCAGAAGCAGGAGTGAAGAAAAAAGCCTATTTTCAGATTTTCTTAACTGCAGCAGTGTCGCATAGATTTCTCCTTAAGAAATTCCTGCAACTGTCCATCAGAGATAGCCAGCAGCAAATGCTGGAAGCAGAACAGGGGCTGGGGGTGGGATTTCATTCTTGTACTGGGCCAGATCCTCAGAACAATGAAGCCAAGTGGGTAAAAGCAAAAGACATGTTAACTGAAGCGAGCTGAACTGTTCATCAGTGCCTGAGGCCCTCTCAGTTTACACTGTGTTTAATTCAGTCATTTTGGGCCCCAGTCCTGCACTGATGTTTAAAAGGGTGACTTTCTCCACCCTTGCCATAGTCCATCAAAAATCCCAGACTTCAACATCAAAAATCCCAGACTTCAACATCATGAAAACCAACCTCATTACTCTGAATTTTTGTTTAAACCAAGTCTGAGCAAAGGTGTGGTTATTTAACTTGAAACTCCAGTTTAAGAAATAATAAAAATCCAGTGTTGCATGTGATAAACTCCAGATCTTAGTTAAGCTATACCCTAAAAACCACAAAATGGAGATGATGTTGATAATCCTCAACCAGCCTCACCCTGTTAAAACTACTGAAGTTTTGCCTGCATGTCCTCTCTGGAGCTGTAGCTAAGGATTTAGTAGGTCTGTGTTTGTTTAAAATTGTCTCCAGACTACTTGAAACTGGAGGCCCAGGATCTCTTCAGAGCCACTGGGCATTGTTTTTATTTGTTTTCATCTGTGCATGAATTTCTTTGAAAATACCCAGCAGAGCAATAAGAAGGGATTGTTTTTAATCTTTAGAGATGATAGCATGCTGTTATGCATCAAGGACACTCAAAAACAAAGCATCAGATAAACTGTACCAGGAGATTTTATTTTTTTTACCTCCAGGCTTTTCCAAAAATAAAATGCATTCTGCATGGGGCTCGCTGTGGATGAGACATCCATAGGTTCAGTTTGCCATCCCAGAAGCATTAACACCACCGTGTTCAGACAGTTTATGTGTGCATGTGTGTAAATGCAGCTGGATTCTGCCTGTGCCCAGCAGCTCGGGGGAGAGTGGTCATTATCACTGCAGGGACAGCTGGGACCTGGCCTTGAGCCAAGACCTTGCTTAATGCAGTCAGATTTCAGTGATACACAGTGGATTTTACATCCCTTCTCTGGGAGAGGGTAACTGAAGTCAGAGTTCCACATCCTGCAGCCACCTGAGTTTAAAACTAATGTGTGCATTTTTTGTGTGGCTCTGGACAGCAGAGTGGGCAAAAGAGCTCCTTCTGCCATCTGGGATTCAAATCACATTAACAGCAGTTATTTACGTAGCTGCAGATTGATGATTTCTCTGGTCTGAGCTCCCTTCAGCAGTATCCTTCCCTGCCTGAATGAGCGAGGTTATAAAACACAGTAATTATAAATCTCATTGACTGCCTTGCATTCAAGGGCGTGTTCCCCCCAAGCCTTGCTGTGAAGCCTGTTACCCAGGAGACTGTCCTGTACAATCCAAAACAGAATTATTCTGACCCAGTGAGCTTGTTGGAGGGGAGAACATTTGGGATGCTGACCTGCTGCCTCAGCACAGTAAATGCATTTTTCTCATTTCACAGCAGGGCAATGCCGCAATATAACAAGGCCATTACATTCAAGTATTCTTTTGAGGTATGACTTACATCTCACTGACAACTGCTGGCTTCCTAAACATGCAGAAAGGGAGCCTAGGACAGCAGTGGTAAGCCATAAGTCCTGCTGACTGTCCACACGGTTTTAGCAGCTTTCTCTGAAGGTTTGGTTGTCTCAGACCTTTCCAGGCAAAACCATAAATGCCTCAGACAGTGTAACACAGTGTCAACAAAACCCCTTCTTAAAATGTTTGCATCAGGCTGTGCTCATAAAACAGGTTAAGAAGTGTTTAGTGACAGCTGGCTGTTCTGTCTTGCACTACTGATCATGGTGTGCTTCAATACCATCCTTTGCCTTGTGATCTGATTGTAGTCAGGATCTGTGTGGGTACCTTCCTTGGACCTGAGGGGTTTAATACCAGCATCAATCCTCATATCCTACAGTCAGGAAACTACTCAGTCATCAGTCAACCCCACTCTTGCAAAAAGGCTGTAAAACCTCAAAATCCCAGGAGGGGAAAAAAAGAAAAAAAAAAAAGGGGGAAAAGAAAATAAAGCACTTCCTAGAACAGTAGCAAGCACAAAACAGGCTGTTGCCATCCATTTTCTCAATTACTGTCAGTGCACAAAAGGAACACAGTGCTTTGTGGTAGCCTCGGCAGTTGCATCTCTCTGCTCAAGTAGAAGCAGGAGGTGAGGTGCAGAGCAGTCACTCCCAGCAGGTGAGCAAACCAATTGAGTTTAATTAGAAACATCCTGCTGAAAATGTAAATGTTTTACAAGTACATCATCCCCATCAGGGGCTGCTGCTGCTGGAGTCTGTGTTTTGTTGAGCCTTTGACACAGCAGCAACTGAAGATGCCCCTCTCCTTGTTTTCTGTCTCTTGTGCTCCCCAGACATCATGGGTCTTTTCCACATTGCTGCCTCCCTGGGCACCCCAGAGATGCAGGCTGGCTCATTTTTAATATACCCATGGCCATTCCTCCTGGGACAAAGGCAGACCAACCTCATTAAAATGAAAGGGCTCTGTGACACTAGAGAATGGATACGGTGCTAAAGGTTTTGTTGCTCAGCAAGCCTTCTGTTCACTCCATACTGGTAAAAAGGACTTCATAATGTTTGTTGTTTTGTTTTTCTTGCTTAGTACTCTGGGCATTGCTAAAATGTATCTTCTGTGTATGGTTCTGTATGGTTGCAGCAGCTACCAGGCTTGTTATGTTTAGGCAGTCGAGTTTTTTACTGGTTTGCTGAAAATCAGGAGAGATTGGTATTACCCACTTAACTGATGATCAAGCAGTTCTCTGGCAGCTCTCAAGAAAATTTGTTCCAAATACAGTATCCATCATTAGATGACTGCCAAGCTATGTAACCACCCAAATAGCTGGTCTGTGGTGCAGGCAGCTTGCACCATCTCAACAAGAGATGCCCAGACCAGTCAAAGAAGTTCTTGGTCAGTTCAAACCTGGTTCAGTCATTGGAAGACATCCCCTTACCTGTTGTTCCTGGAGAGATTTTAACTATTTTTTCCATTCTCTTCAATCTAGTGATGGGCTGATGAGCCCATGCCTGCAAGGGAGGCGTGCAGATGCTTTAGGAAATGACGTATGTGGATTCTATAGTTGGCAGGCTGTCCAGAGTCAATCCTTTCATACAAAGAGAATTAGCTATTCCTCCTTGCACATGGCTTTTAGACAGCAGTGTACTGCTTTAACATTGCTCAGAGCTCATGTAGAGCCATGTAGCTGCCAAACTGACAGCTCCTGTGGTGCTTCTGTAGGAGCAAGGACTTCTCTGAATGAAGTGCATCTGAACAGTGCTGCTGAACCACTTCTCTACAAATCCCACGTGCTTGTATCTATGTGAGGTACCAGCACCTTTTCTCACTACACCTACATTGCTTCTAAAACTAAAATGCAAATATTAGAATATAAAGCTAGATAACCACATGCCAAGAAAAACCATTACTGATTGCTATATTTTGGCTAAGTATTTTGATCTCAAGTATCTGTCTATAAAAAAAGCATTGTATCACTTTGGAGTTTTAAACAGTTGCAGAAATGCAGCCAGATTCAGACAAAATATGCTTGGTGCTTGGATGAGTAGCATTTTTTTCATGCTTGACTTCCAGAAAGATGACTGCTATGGAAGTGTCTGGTGTGCTTATTACATGACAATTAGCAGTTGTTTCTCTGCTGACAGATGTCCACATCAAAAAGCACTGATTGTCTCTTTTGTTTGCAATTTTGGAGGTTCCATAATCAAGTAGCTTGTTTCATCTCCAGGAGATATTTGCACCAGAAGCACAGCTTCATTGCCTAGGCTCATGCCAGGGAAAATCAGATTGTGAAATATAACAGCAGATTATTTATGTGGAAGTTTAGGCCCTTTCTCCCTGTAAAGAATTAAAAATTGCAGCTACTTCTATGGGTAGATCTCTTACCCAAGATAGATGAGCAAGCTGTATTTCTGCATTTTGTTTACTAAGGAACTGTTTCAGCAGTGGAGTGACATAGAGTATGCACACATCATGCTGGCAGTATTGCTCATCTGGGACTGCTAAGAAGCAAGAGAAGGGAAGAATTTTAAAGAGGGGGAGAACAACTTCACGTGAACAGATTGCAGTGAACAAAGTTCACAAATTCTCTCTGTGCAGCTGTAGCATGGAACGTGTCTCAAAAAAAAAGCTTCTTAGAATGTCACAGACAAAATAGTATTATTCAGATAATTCAGGGAGAAAATAGCTGTTTCACATTAGTGCTGAAAGGAATTTGGTGCAAGCCATGACCTAAATGAATATTTCTGCCTGTTACCTAAAGGCCTGTCCTCTAGTCTATCCCTTCTGCAGCCCTCTGAATTTCAAAGGAGACCTTGCATGAGGGGTTTTGCCTGAGGTAGGATTGTAGAATGGTATGCTGTGCCTGGCAGTGTGATTTTGAAACATTTGCTAACAGGCAAAGGTCTCTGAGAGCAGACATGAGACTGGCAGGTGGGATTTAATAGCAGAGATTTTGTGCAGCTGCCAAAAAATCACAACCCAGATGCTGGAGCTGAACACATGCTGCCTGATAGGAATGATGTTCTGGGTTAGAGAGGAAGCCAGCAAGTGTCTGTCAAACACTGATTCTGAGTCCAGCGCTTCCTTGCCTTTGTCCTTTTCACAGCACTGTCTGTGCATCAGTAACTGGCTGGGGCTGGAGGTGTACTGCAGTTTTTGCATTATGCTGCACCCAGAAGGTACCTCACCAGAGGCGAATTCCCTACTTACCATCTGCTTCTCTCTCTCTTTTTCTTCTCTGCATGAGATATCTTCTCTGAGCTCCTTATTCCTCTCACACATTCATTTTGAAAGTTACATTTTTATTGTTACTCCTCAGGGACCATAGTCTTCCCAAGACATTGGTCTTCCTTGCTTTTTCTTTATCCCTGCTCTGCTGGAGGTCAGTTCCCTCTCTGAAAGCACCAGCAAAGAGACAGCAAGCATGCATGCATTGAAACAAAGAAAAGCACATTCCCAGACCAGTCACCTTTTACCCTTTCACAGCCGCCCGGATCAGGAGGTAACCAGGACTGTGTCCAGGCTCCAGGAGCCTCCACAGACCGACCGGTGAGTGACATGCTCCCACACTCTAGAATGAAAGATCTGGGCAAAGCCAGCAGCCTGCAAACCAGGCCAAGCTCTTCACCCTTTCTGCCCAAAGGAGGAATTTCCTAAAAATACATGTCCTGACATACCACTGAGCCACATGGCACAGTGAGTGCAATCCTATTTTCAGCCTGCTCTGCAGGGTGACATAGCTAGTTACACCTCCTTCCAAAAATGGCACATCAGCAGCGCAGCACTTGCTGGTGGACCATCAGCACATGTGAGATGGTGCTCTGGAAGTCCCCAGCAGGTGATTGCAGCTCGTTGTAGGTAAGGCTGTGGTGGCAGGGAGCATCCCCTGTCATGCAGAAGGAAATCAGGACAGCTGCTTTCTGCCTATCAGTGTAACAGCAGTACCCTGCAATCTCACACAGGTGGGTTGTGGGCTGGGCTGGAGAGAACCACCAAAATTAACTCTAATCTGACCCAAAGAGAAGCTCATCAGAGGGATGTGATGCCGGTCCAGCACATCCCTTTTGCATCTCCACCAAGGACAACAGTAGAGCAATATTTGGCTTTTGGAGATGATTGGTAGTCTCCCTCCAAACTATGGCTGGTTAGCAAATTCTGTTTTCCCAACTCTGAAGCTTACTGCAGAATCCCAGGAATGTTCCTGTGCTTCAGATATCCCAAAATAACTGCTCTAAGCTCTCCTTGGGGAAAAGCAATCCTCAGAGCAGCCTCTTAACTCAAATTTTTGTGGTGAAGCAGCTGAGCTTGAGGGAGAGAACTTGGCTTTGCCTCTAGTCACTTGGCTCCCCGAGGAGAAATGAGCATTTTGGATGTTCACGTTAATAAGTTTGTGTGTCAGCTCACTCACTGTCCAAGGAATTGCAAACACTTTGTTCTCCTCGTTTCTGTTTGCTGCAGAAACCACCCTCCCCCACAGCCATCCTCCCAGCAAATCCATTAGTTGGCTGGCAGCTTCTGTAGCCCAGCCATCAGAGCAAATCCCTGGCAGTGCAGCAGGATCAGGGCCCCTGAGCACCAGCTAGGATCTGACAGAGTGGTCTTCCTGGTTTGTTGCCTGTTCTCTTCCTCTGCAGTTACCAGGCTTCCTTCCTCCATCCAGGGGAGGCAGTGAAGCCATCACAAACAAGGTGATAAGTGATTCCCTGACACCGAAGCCATCACTTAGACGCTTTGAGTGGCCGTTTCCTCTCCTCTCCTGGGGGAACTGCGCAGTTCAGTTCCCGTGTCAGCAAAAGGCAGGGCATTTGGGGTCGCTGGAAGGAGCAAATCTGATGCAGTGCACAGCGCAGAGATTTCAGTCCATTAGCGGGAGGGCTGGTGCTCTGCTTCTCCAAGGTGGATTATCCCCGTTTCCAGGGAATCTGTAGCTCCTGTTTATCTGTGCCAATCACTTGCTTTCCTCTGTTATGGTAAGTTATTCTCCGTGTCCCTGAGGTGCTCATTATCACATTATTCAGGCTCTGTTTATACAACTTTAGAAACCACAGTAAAATCCTGCAAGACAGAACTCCCCAACTCTTCTCTGATGTCTTCTCCAAAGTGTGTGTAATACCTTACAAGAGAAGGTCCCAATACATTTCTTAAACCCATTGAGATCCTGGGATGGTTCAGTCATCTCTGGAGAATAAAACTTACATCCAGGTCTAAAGGCATTATCTTTGGCATGATCTTAACCTGCAGCAGATGCTTCTCAACTGAGCTCTCAACTTCATCTTCCAGGTGCTGAGTAGCTTTAGTTAAAATTTCCTATACACAGGCCTCGGGATACCACTGCAGTTTTACTAAGCAGTACTGTCCTCCTGTCGTGCTTTGCTCCAAGATCAAATTAAAGCCTAGAAACTGTAGTAGTCAGGTTGGTCTGCAGCTGAACTCACAAATGGTATTTCAGAAAGTGCTCAGGGAACCGTCAGAAGAGAGAAGGGGTGGAATGACTATCCCCTTTATACTTCAACCTTCAAAAACTATTTTTCATAAACAAGGAAACCGGTTATAATTAGTTTAAATTCTGTGCTATTTAGGCTGCTTGTTATTGCAGGACAGGACAGAGGCATAGACTGTAGTAACACAGTGAATAAAATAGTGTGCAGCACAATAGCAGAGTGTGCTACCTCCTGGTACATAAGACACAGCTGCACAAACAGGGGCGTGGGAACTAGCAAGACTTCCAGGTTTTCAGCAAGCTGTCCTGATACACACCAAGCTGGCCACAGACAAGAGAAGGAAGCAGAAGTTCCTTCTTGCCAAACAAATGGGAAACATGAAAACATCACAGCTCTCCGGTGTTGCTGGAGTTTCCATTTATGCCAATGTTATGTGCAGTATTTATCAAATCTCTACCTTCTCAAGGAGTTTCTTCATTCATTCTCTTTTGAGCATGTAACAGAAAATGCAAACTGTAATTCAGCAAAATCTCTTCGTACACGGAGGTTTGTGATTTAGGAGAGATTCTGTGTTAAGAGACCATAAGGAAACATACTCCTTGTATGTGTGTATCCCATCAGGGATCAGAGGCAGTGGAGCAGAATCTGGAGGCACCGGCTGGACCACAGCAGTGTGTTCCTTCCCTGCTCACTGTGTTTCCCAGCAGCTCAGCTAAGCTTAGTGCTCAGCTGTGCTGCAGAGGCTCTGGCTGTAGTTGTGTGGAGGATATCATTAATCACATGCTATCCCAGAGACTGCCAGTAGTGGAAAACTAAGCAAATTAAGATATTTTAAATACCTCGGCTCTCCTTTCAGAAGACATCTGCTGTAATCTACATTGGCATGCTGTGTGCTTCTCTCAGCGTGTCTTCGCTGTGCTGTGCCCCTCCTCAGTGCCATACCAAATGCAACACTTGCTCTGGCCATAAGTTCTGTGGGGCTGAGGCTCAGAGACCCTCAGCAGAGCTGAAGCTGCTGTCTGTGAGAGCCTGTTCCTGACTCATACATTTAGGCAAGATGTACTCTGTATGCAGAGGGGAAGTGTGTGCTTCAGCCCCTCCTTTGTTTCAAAGCACTGCGTTAAAAACTGGGGAAAGATCCAGCCCTGGCACTGGAGGGATACCTAAGAAAACAGAAATTCCCTATTCCTCAGCCACAGCTGAGGATACTTAGATTAATTGAGTGTCCAATTCTTAAGCCTAGACATTCCCCAGCTATCTGCAGCGACATCTTGTTAGGTGCAACAAAATATAGGTAGCTGCTTACTATCAAAATAAAGGCAGAGTTTTTACACCCCTGGGACAATGGGGGTGATTAACAGCTGCCCTGCCCTCTTAAAAACATTTACTAGAAGTTAGCATGTACTCCCTGGGCACAAGAAAGGCAAGTTCTCAAGCCTCCTTAGCCTGGGAACACTTGAACCCAGGACTTCTGCTTCCCAAGGCTTGTCCCTTGACTCTGTCCTGAATAATCTGTCTTTACTCAGGAACAATCGGAATTGTTCCTGAGTAAAGACAGATTATTCAATTTGAAATGTATTAGCAGCCAGTGGAGCACAGCTACTGCTTTCTAGTCGAGTGCTTTAAGCCAGCAGGTTACCTGCCGCTCTTCAACATCCTGCATGTGTGTTACATGTCTTTTCTCTCTTTGCTGATGGTTATCAGTTTCAATTCTGCACAGATTTTGAAATACTTGGATATATTTAGGCCGAATCTCACTAATTTCAACAAGGCTTTCTGCCAGGGGAGCTGGTACAATGCACAGCAGAATTGGGACCTTATGTTATAAATTATGTGTTCTAAATTGTTATTTATGGTTAGTTTGGGACCTTCTTTTGGTGCATATTTTTACAGATGACACCATGAGCCCAAGTCGTAGTTGAATCTCCTGTGTTCTCTATTACAACATTACTGTGACAACTGCTAAATTCAGGGCAGGGAGAAATATTTTCTTCCCTAGGAAAAGAGACTGTGAAACAAATACTGGGTTTAGTTACTCTCAGATATGTGGTTGAGGCATCCTGTTGGGTTTGCTTGCTTCCTGCTTCATCTCCATGTAGATCTCAGCAAAGGAAGAACTGTCTAGAGAATATTCAGCATGCAGCAAACGATTCTGCTTTGCACGAAGCTTATGTGACGACAATCCAACAAGGCAGAAAAACTCTTCATTCTCCCTAGGCTGGTATGAGCCTCCCTGTGAAGAGATCAGAGCCTCCTGGTTTGAAATGCTGCCTTAGGGTTTGCTTTTTATGTCAATAAATGTTTTATCACATTTAAGCTTCAAACACGGTGGAAACATCCCTGCTAACATTTGATGAACTCAAATAGAGACAGCAAGCCTGGGCAGAGGGCAGTGTGCAGCCTGGCACAATGCTTCCCTTCTGCGGGGCAGGGGGTGCCTTGGCCTCACAGGGGGCCTGGGCAAGATGCTGCCTTTGCAATTACTCACTGCCTTGGAAAACTCATTGGCAAGGGAGAGGATGTCCCTCTCTTCAGGACGTCACTGCTTTTGGTCTTTCCCTTTTTTTGCTTTTTCTTGTCTCCCTTCAAGTGCTACCTCGCTGTGATTGATAAAGCATATCCATGTGCCCAGGTCTCTGGTGGGCTTAAGTCGTCACTGTTTTCACACTCAGGTGGTCTCTCTCCCTTGTCACCTCCTTGCAGTCTCATTTCTTCCCTTCCCTCACACTCCTCGGTAGCACACGAAGAGGCTGCAGTGAAGTTTAAACAGCAAAGGTTAGGCTGCCTTTGCGTGCCTGCAGTGCTGGAGCTGAAGTCTCCAGGCTGAGCCTACTGAGTTAAAACCCACAGGCAGTGCACAAGTACTACAAATCATGATGCAATCTCAGGTTTTTTGCTTTTCCCAGCACTTGCCAGTTCCCCCCCACCAGTGCTGTTCCTTCATTTCTCCTTTCCACATTCTGTGTTTTGCAGTGGCCCAGCCTGCCTTCCCTCTCCTCCCTTCTCCTTCCCCTCCTCTGCTTTATCAAATGCAGCACTTCAGCGTCACTGACTGACAGGGGATGCAGCAGCTTGGGCTGAGGAGATGGAGGGGGGAAGGAAGAGGAGGAAAAGCTGTTCTCAACAAAGGAGGCGGCAGAAACACTGAAAGACAAGCTTTCTTCCCAAAGTAAATCCCAGTCATCCTTTGTTAGGGCAACAAATTAAGATGCAGTCTCTAACTCAGTGCAGTGAGAGGTCCCTGATTGCTCCCTGTACTCCTACAGTGTCTTTTCATAAAGCAGAGCTCAAATGTATAGCTCAGGTTCACCACAACCTGGACTGAATCAGCAAAAGGGTGATCAGGCACCCCCATGCTGCCAGGCACTAAGTGACAGCGCAACAAAAACTCACTTCACTGCTCACAGCTAAAAAAACATCCTGGCTCTTCAGAAATGCAAAGATCGTGGATGTAGGGGGAAAGAATCACAGAGCAGTTGGCTACTTACGTGTCTTTCGTTATTGCAGGAGACCTAGGAATTCCAGGGTTAATCTTCCCCATTTTCCAAAAGGATGCTGATATTTCATGGTTTATGCAACAGATTTTGCTTGCAACTTTTTCTGATTGCTAAATAATTACAGAAGCGTGTGTTGCCCTGTAGCAGTGCAGATTTTTCTGTTACATGAGACTGTTATCACCAAATGCCAAATGCATCTTGAAAGGCTTTTTGTAGGGTTCTGCTGAATAAGCACACTTCTGAACGATCACTTTTCTGCAGCGTGCCCTGCTTTTGCCAGCTGCTGACTACCCTCTTACTAACCACAAGTGACTCGTCCACATTACAGATTGGAGCAGGCAGTGAGGATACTGCATTTACCTTGAAATTAATTAAATAATGCACTTAAGGAAGCCCAGCAGCAAAGTCTGATTCATTCTGGAAACTTCTTGGGGTATTCAGACAATAATAGGCAGAAATGCTCTGCTCAATAGAGACAAGCATCAGAGACAGCCTCACTTTGGAATTACAGTCTCATGCAAAGACAGTGACAATTTGCATTTAATGTGATTATTAAAATCCGTTTGTAAGGGATAGAGTCTAGTCCACTGATACAAATTCTCCAAAAATGAGATGACCTTGCAAACACAATAAAAAACAACCTTCCAGGAATGAAATTAAATGTTTTTCTGGACATTTCTTTCCAATACAAGCCCTAAAGGAAAGAAAAAGCTAATCTGTGCCACCTATTTGGAAGGAGACAACTCCCTGCAGCTCATCAGGTGTTTGAACTAAACATTTGCAAAGGAAGTTTTGATTTTCATTACTAAAAATAAACTCCAGCTTGTACGTGAGGCTTAGTTTGTAGTCTTCCTGCACTGTTTTCTGGGAATTTTTTGAGCTAACGTTTGAAGAGCTTTTGTCAAACTCTGAGGAAATAAAGGCACAAGGAGAAATTTCACAACCTTCTAAAAGTGGGACTTCAAGTGTGGCTTATGCTCACTTTCTTTATTAGTGAAAATTGAAAATAACACTTTTTTTCTCATCTAACTTAAATTGAAATATGGCTCTCCTATTCTAAAACAAAAATAGCCTCACTCAAGTATCGGTTACTAAGTATCACATCACTGAAGGCAAGGGAGTCCAGTCCAGTGTCACCATAGAAGTGGTTTAGGTTTTGTTTGTTTTGCATGCAGACGAGGTCAAAAATACCTTTGAAAAAGCTTCCCACAGGCACCCTCTGTTCCATGAAATTAAAAACCATCAATTCAGGGGTCCAGCTGTCAGCATAAGGCACACTAAATCAGCAGACCAGATTCTCTGTCCCCTCTCAGCCTGCTGGACTGTCCCGGTCTTGCTGTGCCGCAGCCCTTCACCTCAGCTGAGCTTCTGCCAGAGCTCCCAGCGCCGTCTCTTGCAGTCTGGCTTGTGCTCTGCCCTCACCACTCAGCCTCTGCTTACAAGGCCCGAGGTACATCTTCAGACCTTAAGAAGAAATCAAATTAATTTGCAGAGGTTACCCTCAGACCTCCTCGAGTGAGTGAGTGGATTCTCAGCCCAGCACTGTGCAGCTGCGTTGGTGCAAGCGGGACGTGGAATGCCTGTGTGTGGCTGACATGGGGCTGGGCTGCCCACAGGAGTTGGAAGAAAAAATGATTCCCACTCACCTTTAGAGTTGGTTTGGGATTTTTTTTACTATTTATAATTTGCTTGAGTTTAAAAATAAGCCTGTCCTCATTGCTCCTTAGAGTCTGACTCAGTACCAACACCACTGACAGAGAGGGCCATACTTAGAGGGACTTGTCATCTTTGGGAGGAAAATCACCGGGCAAAACCAGAAGTGCCAGTGCTAGCCAGGAGGTGGCAGAGGAGTCAGGCTACCTTGTACACCAGTTTCTGCATTGTTTTGGCAAAAAGACAAATAGAAACTGAGGAAAGACAACAAAACCCAGTCCCACCCTCCATCTTCAGGAATAAGAGGATGAAACCCGTAATCACATTCCTGCTTGTATTTATACTAATTGCTCATCTTCCTGAGATCTGACTTTATGAAATTATGCATGCACACCAAGCAGATGAGTTTCCATAGAAACTCAGGAGCTGAACTTTCATTAGAAAAATCTTAAAAAAAAATCTTCCAGATAAAAATGCAAATTGCCTGTCAGTGGGTGGCTTTCTGAATTTAGATATAATTTTTTTCTTTTGCACTGTAGGCAGATTCCAACTGGACCTACATAGCAACAACATGCAGGCATTGTTTATAGCAAGCCAGACTCCATGGGGAAATGAGAAATTCAGTAGCAAGGAGAAGCTCTCAAGTGCAAATACCTCAGAGAAACAAAAACTCAAGTGCTCCGTGCTGCGTCTTCCTGAGGCTTGAGGTTTGTGCAGCCTCCAGCTCTCAAAATGCTTGTGGTTTGCAAGGAGCTGTGTGGGGAGGAGAGGAGAGAGGAAATGCAGAGCCAGAAACTCTCCTGCACACAGAATTAATGATGTTCAACCTGTCCTTTAAACATCAGCCGCATATTTGTGCCGCTTCAGTTAAGCCTCGCTAAAAGGCTGACACCATCTGTCACAGCTCACTCTGGGCAACGAGTAGTTCTCTGTGCTGGGGCTGGGGAGTGTTGGCAGACCTGGGCTGGCCAGACCCCAGCCTCCATTTGGGCTGAGGCCTGGAGCCCAGTGTCATGTGCTCACACTGCATGGAAGTCCAGGCATGTGTGCAGGAAGAGGGCACGGGGCTGTTCCTCATCAGAAGGGGGAAGCAGGATGGTGGCATGCCTGGGAAGGGCCACGGACCTGGGCAGCATTTGGCACCAGTTGTGCATGTAAGCAAGGAGGAGGTGAAAATCTCAAACTCCTTTAGTAAATGTTTCCTCCAAAAACACAGCAGTTTTTCACTTGTGCAGTATATTGCAGCATCACCAGGAGGCCTTCCCCTGGCTTTGGGGAGCCTGGACTAGCTCTCTCTGAGGGTTCACAGATGTGTTCTCAGCTAAACTGGCAAACTTGAAAGCACCAAATACCAAAGAGGAAATTTTCACGTGAGCTGCGCTTCCTGGTGGGCGTCTGCCCCTGGTGGGCTGAGCAGCTGGGTGTGCAGAACTCAGTGCTCCTCCTGGGCCTCGGGTGCAGCAAGCACTGGGGAGCCACGGCAGGGAAGCCTCACCAGGCTCTGGTTCTCGACCAGCAAGGGTGCTGGGGCATGCAAGGGAGCTGTGCTGCACGAGCAGTTTACGACGAGGTGGATTTCACTGCAGCATTGTTGAGAGGCGCGAGATGTCAGCCGGGCAGGGAATTCCCCTCCTCGTTGGAGAGGGATGACAGGCAGCAGCTGCACGGGCTCTCTGGCCCCTGTGCCTCCAGGCCAGCAGCCCTCTGAGAGCACTGAGAGGCTCAGTGCTGCTCAGTGTCAGGCTGAGGACAGCGCTGGGTCCCCGGCCACCAGAGAGCACAATCGGCTCTGCTTGGTCAGCACAACAGGAAGAGATTTTAGGAAGAGTGGGTTTGTGGTCGAGGACAAACTGAGCTGAGATAGCTCCTGTCTATTCTTGGCTCAGCAGCAGATTTGCTATGGCCACACTACTTGCCCTTTCTATGCCTCATTATCCCTGTCAAGAGGGTGACTCAAATTATAATTGCACAAATTCCTTCCAGTCTGTCATTACGTGCCTGCAGTCATCTCCAGGCAGCTACCTCCAGGGGAACCAGCCTCTCCCACTGGGAAACCTCTGTGCCATGTATCCCTGCTCCTAAGGGGGTTGTAAGATTAGACCCTGGTGCCTTGTCGTTCTCCTGCATAGAGAGGAAACTAAAGAAAAAACACCCTGCATCTCTAAATGATCAGATTTGATACTGAGTTGATTATTCAGGTCAAGGTTGTGGGCAAGAAAGAGGCTGCAAAGCTTTTCATAGCACCGCCAATATTTGATCAAATGGGTGTTTCTTAATTTTTCTCTCAGGCACATTAGTGTTTTTCTGTAGGTATTAGTACTATCACTGGCCTTAAGGATGCTGATGCACTCTGTGTTTAATGGTATTTTTGTAAGAGCAAACAAAACAAAACAAAACAGAGGAAAAATCTTCACTGTTTGTAAAAGCACCACCATTCTTTCATCAGAAATCTACTTGGGTTCTAGTTAGGAGAGATTTCAGGTTTCTTGCATCTTTTCATATGCACTAAAGGCAATTAGACAGATTAAAGATTAAGCCAATGCTTTTCTTTATATGTATGCATCCACCTACTACATTGTCCCAGGAAAAGCGTGAAGTCAGGCAGTCACCTCACTTGCCAGCATTTCCATGGGTGAGTGCGGGCAGAGGCCATGCAGAGCTTGGCAGGTGACATGGCAGTGCTGGCTGCTTCTTCCAGAGGCCACACTTGAATGAAGCTGGTGGAAGGTTCATCCTGGTGTGTGCACCCTCAGGAGGAAGCAAGAGAAATCCCACAAATGTGCTGTGGCCTGCAAAGCCCATATGACCATCTGGGCTCAGTGTGGCTGACTGCTGTGTAATTAACAGGGAGCCTGGCTCATTAGGTGCTTTGTGGGTTCAGACACATCCATGAGAGCCCTATAGGAACACATGTTCTTCCTAACACTTCTTTCATCCTCCCCCTCCTGTTCCTTCCAGATGGTTACACCCACTTGTGTCTTTTCTTACCCTAAGGACAGCTTTTTAAACGAGGTTCCTCCATCCTTCTCTTCCCCCACACCGCTTTAGGATCTACACTGAAGTGCAGGAGGACAGAGTTTTTACATCCTATGCTGTTACATACAGCCTGCCCGTGGAAGCCTGGAAGGAGACCACATCCCTTTGCCCCCTGTTTGTTGAGAAGAAAGATCTCAGTGTGGTCAGAATGTAGGAGATGAGAGACTTTACCTCAGCCTCAGCTGGGTGTTGCAGATGTGCAGGAATGAATTCAGATACTGGCTGTAGTCAGACCTGTGTATATTCTCTGGGCAAGGAGAGAGGGATGCTTAAAGGGCCTGTAAGCTTTCTTCTGTATAGCAGCAGCAAACGCTCTCCCAGTAACACACAGCAGGACCACTTGCAGAGCTGAATCTGAATCTGCTTTAAAAAATTTATTTTCACAATTACTTTTTAAATTGTACATCACTGTCCAAAAGCAGAGAACTTAACAACCGATCACATTTATTCTTCAGGAATAGGTGGAGATGCCCCCTGCCTAGGACTCCTGTGCCTGCACTCACAGGGCAGCTTGGTGGGAGCTTTGAGTGCTCAGTTTCTCCCTCTCTTCTGTGCTGTTGTTAACTGCTCATCACTTGTTTGTTGACAGGGCCTGGTGCTGAGCAGACTTGGGCGGAGGGAACTGGCCCAGAAAGTCCTCAGAGATGCCATCCGGATCCAGACCACCAGTCACATTGCCTGGAACAGCCTTGGAGAGGTCTTGCAAGCTCAGGGGAAAAATGAAGCAGCCATCGAGTGTTTCCTTACTGCCCTGGACCTTGAATCCAGCAGTCCTGTCATTCCCTTCACCGTCATACCCAGGGAGCTCTGAAGCTTTTCCCTGCAGCTAAGCACTTTTATTGCATGGACAGACACCAAAACCAAACAGATAAAGAAAGAAAAAGCCCAACAGAAAAGTGCCATTGTAACCTGGAACTGGGCTGAGTAATTCCAGAACAGGGCTCGGGTCTACAGGCTTAGCTTAGACAAGCCAAACTGTAGAAGAATTTGCAAGAGGCAGGAACAGAGAATGCCTTTTTCTTCACAGGTGCCTGGGTAACCTCCTGTTCAAGTTAATAGTAAGGCTTATTTCAAAGTGTTGGTTCAAGGTGACTGTAAAAAGATCGTGCTAGGGTACAGCTGTTCAAAGCACTTGCACCTTTCAGTGTTCATTGAAGATAAAACCCCCAAGCCCTGAATTAAAGCCCAGACCTGCTCTAAATAGGAGTAAATTCACCAACTAACTTGACCAAGTCGTGTTTAAGTAGCTGTCTCCCCACAGATCTGACAAGACAAGAATGACAATTGCACCAAATAGACATGCAATATATGCTGTTTACAAAATTATTTCATCTATTTTGATAATCCTTTTTCCTGCCTTGCTTTTATATACTGTATATGCTCACTATATTTAGTGTAGCACTTGCCTAGACCAATTTAAATTAAAAATACTTTTTTAAAAATAAAGCTGCTATTGCAGTATAATTCACAAAAGCAGAAAGACCAAAGACCAAATCAATTCACACTTGAACTAGTATTAAAAACACATAAATATCTCCACTTACATATTTATTGAAAGGCCTTACACAATGTAACTAATTATAAGCTCTGAGCTTCATTCTTATTAATCACCTATTGCATCAGTTGAGTGAGGAATATAGTGTTTACCAGTATATAATGACTGAACTCTGTGCTCTACTGCATTATCACTCCTGGAAAAAACATTTACATATCCATCTTTTGATGATGCAAAAGAAGACAGTGGTCTTCTAAGGGAAAGCGTGCTGAAGGCAGTATGTGTGTATATGAATTGCTTCTTCCTTAAAATGAAATCTTTGGATTGTCCATAGAAATTTCACATTAGAGGTATGGAGTTGAGCCTTCAGTGGCATCATTTTGCATCTCCTATCAGGTGTAATAGTGAGGAGCTTCTGATCCACACAGCCTCCCCATGGCTGGCACAGCCCCTGCTGAGCTGCTCCTTAGCTCTGCATGACCTCCTTGGGGCCTTGGGCCTTGGCAGCAAGGTGGAGCTGGATCATGTTGTCACACGAGAGCCAGACCAGTCCCAAGGTAAAGATGATGCAGATATTTGCTGCACTTTACTACAAAAAA
>VYXD01012043.1:98764-155252 GCA_013397195.1 Hylia prasina | reverse complement strand
AAAAAAAAAAAAAAAGGTTGGGGCTATGCGCCCATCTTTGTCCAAAGAAGATTTGTGACTATTTCGTAAGTAAGTTTGCACTAAAGCACACTTTGTACTATAATTCTGCCCAGTATTGTGATCCACAACTAGTTCACTCTGGAAATAATACTATCCTCAGGCAATAAATAAAATGGGGTTGTTTCTTACAGAGCCTGAGGCTCTGGCAGCAGACTTGAAGTCAGCGTTGTTTACAGTTATTTGGATATCTAAGGGTAATAGAGAGCTGGGCCCTTGTGCTGCTCCCAGCCCACACCATTGGAGAGCTCCCACCCCCAGCCTTCCCTCAGGATGCCTGCACAGAGGGAAGCACACTGCTCCCGGGTTCCTTGCAGCAGCCTGGTGCTCTCCCAGTAAAATATTTTTATTTTTTCCCCTCAAATGATGCAGGTGCAATAGCCTAGCTTATTGATTTGTTCACTGAGGGGTTCCAGTTCTGATCTAGGCTGATTTCACTCCAGGTGGAGCAGCCCAGCGATGAAAGGTGCTCAGCCCATGAGTTCTCTGGCTTTGCAGTGCCACACAGGCACCCAAACAGACTTTTTTAGGCCAGGGCAGGTTTCCACGGAGACAGTGTTCCCCAGCAGCATTTCTTGTTTGCAGTAGCACCAGCAGCAGAGGAAGGAGTAGGTGTTAAAGTACCAGAATTAAAGGAGTTTCGTGAAGGCAAAAAGATGCAGCTGAGACACGCTTTGCTGTGAAGGACGCCATGAAGTCAGCTCTCTCTGCACTGCAGGGTGGGGAAGAGGGAAGGGGAGGGGGAGAGATGCTGTTGTTGACATAGATGTAAATTGTTACCCAGGTGTTTTAAAACCAGTTCCACAGTCAGATGCAATCTGACAATAGACTTAAACAGAGATATATATATAGATGTATATTATATTGTGGTGTTTTTTCTGCTGCACAGTTCCCAGGGTGGGAGCAAACCTTCTGTGTAAGACACAAAACAAGAGTCCGTGTGGTTGCAGGTCGCTGCTCGTTGTGCAATGTATATTTGCAAGGCACTGCCATGGCAACTCCCGTGTGCTGGGCAGCTATTTGAGTACAAGCTGCACATCCACCTCTGTGACCAAGGAGGTCTGTAACATAGCTGGTCTGTGACCTGGCAGGAGGGTGCCTGTTTCCCAGCAGCAGCTGAAAAGCAAACACTCACAGACGCACTTGCTTCTGCACGCGTCGCTTGTGAACAGCCACCAGCCCATCACGTTTGCTGCTATCAGGCAAACTTCATCCTGATGATAATCAGACTTGCCTCAGCACTCATCTTACTGGAAGAGGGGCAAATTCATGAATACTTTGAGTCAATCAAAAAGTCAGATGTTGCCTGGGTGGTCCCATCTTGTGTTGCTGGCATTGGAATCTCAGTCCTAGGAGCCTGCGCTCCATGTGTGGCAGGGAAGATGTACATGAGTGAAGGCCATCATCAACAGGAATCAGAGGGGTAGGGTACCCTCACCAGCTCACCACACCACAGCTCCCACAACAGTTGCAGACAAAGTACTTTGCATGCACACTGGACTCAATCCCGAGATTTCCTGCATGCTTCCTAGAGGAGGCAAAGTACCTCTTGGCTGGCAAGGTATTGTATTGGCTTGAAATGCTCTGTACAATGCAGGAGAGAGAGTGGTGGTTGCAGACTTCCAAGTCCTTTGGGGGTAAATCCTCCAGCTATATTTGTTAATCATGCTCACCAAAACAGAAGTCTTCCCATACTTACATACTACCTCTGTCACTCAACATGGATTTTGTTCACACTTGCAGATACAGAAAAACAAAGACAACTGCTTCAGACAAGCCTATGTATTGTAGTATTTATTTAGATAACAATGTTGATAAATCTGATAGACTTACTGAGCTCAATCATAGGCGTAATATGCCTGGCATGCTTAATGCTCAGGGTTTGAGATTTAAGAACACAAGATTTGCATCCCATCTCTCATATGATTATTACAGATCATAAGTAATGGAATTTGGGGAACAGTAACTTTGGGGAACCAATTTGGCAAGTTTTAGCACTGGCTTGAGTCTTAACAGAGTTTTCTCGTTCATTAGTTTTGAAAGAGGAAGATAAAAAGCCCACATCATTGCCTAAAGTATCGCATTCCTCTTGTTCCACCACAAGGTTCTTTGCTATTTTTTTGGCAGAGTGCATGCAAAAAGAAAAGATAATTACCTTCTATTTTCCTGTTGTGCAGTAAAGGAGTAGTATGTGCCGTTGCCTTTGACCAACAAGGAGGATTGTATATTGTAACAAAAATGACTCTGCCTGCCTCCAGGATAACAGAAGGAGAAGCCCAGCAGGCCAGGGAACAGCTCCCCTCCCTGCCTTATCCCATGTAAAGTGTCATTAGCGCCACTGGAGCAGTTGGTTAGGAGCATTCCCAGCTGAGGGTCTGCCCACCCGTGTGCTCATTCCGTACAGGGAGTACCGCGGAGCTGCACACTCCTGCGCCACGCAAGGACCTCGGCCGTTTCTATTGGTAACAGTTCGTGCTACTGATTATCACAGTGCTTCACAAGTGCTAATTATCTTTTCTTGGTAATGACTAATAAATCCAAATGGAGAACAGTCCTGGAGGGTGTTTACTTTAAAATTCACTGGCTGGGTACCAAAGCAGGCACAGCACTGGCTGCTGCAGTTTGAATTACAGTTATTTTGTCCAAAAAATGTTCCATTTTCAGAGAGTCCTGGTAAAGAGTGAGTTTGGCTAGTTGGTATTTCTTTTTAATGACAGCAGAGTGGGAAACAATCCTTTTTAGTGAAAAGACATCACTGCCATTATCGTTTTTCAGCCAAACCAACAGAGATTTGATAGTTGCAGTTCATCCTACAAGAGGAAGGCTTCCCAAAGCAACCGTGCTGCAGCAATAATTCCCTCTGACTCAATTGTATTACAGGCATATTTGACAATTATGCAATGGGCATGTGGAGCTGAGACATTTCTCCCTCCTTATTTGGCTAAGGGGAGCAGCTTTGTGCCCAAAGGGACAGCTGTGGCACCCATCTGGGTGCCTGTCAGCGCTGCCCTGGCGCCTGCCACCTGCAGGGTGGCTGCTGCCACCAGCCCAGTGGGTCTTGTTCGCCAACACCCTGTCACTTGTGCTGGCTCAATGACCCTCAATGCTCCCTAAGCCTGCCTCCAAGGGACCGTTTCCTTACTGCTGGGTTGTTGTTCAGGGCTGCAGGATATCAGTGCATGATCAGAAAGAAGGTTGTTTTCCCAGAAATGGAAAGCTGAGTCGTCCATCAGTCAGTGATGTTGGCAGGAGGGGAGGTAACCACTGACCCAGCAGTTACCAAGATGGTTCCTCCGACTTTGCTTCTAATGAACTGGCTTGTGCCTTCAGCTCCAGCAAACCAAGGCAAGTTTCCAAGTGACTGGATACTAAAAGATCCAGCTTGTTTTCCCACATGCCAGTCAGTGGCTTAAACAACTGATGGGGATGCAACACTGCACCATTGCATAGCAGCCTGTGATGATACAAGTAAAGAACCTCCCTGAGCCAGTGCACAGAGGTGCTCAGCTTTTGCACATGCAAGTGTGTCCTACATGCCACTCTGATACCGTTGTCATGGGTGTCAGAATCAGTTTTCCATGTAACTTAACTTTTTTTGTCATTGTAAGGTATTTCCACTGAATTTAATAAAATTGACCCTGCGGAAAACAAAAAACTGCTCCTTATATTTCCTCCTAATTTCAGGACTTTTAATATATTCATGCCACAGATGCTTCAAGCGTTATGAAATGTCCAGTTGTTATATTAACTGGCACCCAATGTGCATAGGAGTTACCAGTTGCAAAGGGTATTTTGGCCTACACCCTGTAGTTCATGGGAAAAACGAGAGTGAGCATGCAAGCAGCGTGCCTTCAGAGAGGAACAGAGCCAGGAAAATGGAGCTATGTAGCTTCAGATTGTTTGGATTTGTGGAGATTTAAGTAAGCATCATGCTTTTCTTGTGTTTCATCCAGTAAAAATAAACAAAGGTAGTGTGAGAAACTCTAACATCGAGGTAATATGCAAATACTATTGCTGTAAAGTTTAGAGACTCACCTTAGTTTGGCCACAATGCCATTAATCATCTTTTTGCTACAAACAGTTACTCCTGTGGTTATATGGAAATAAAATACCTCCATTCAAGAGCTTCCAGAGCATTCTGTGCATTTACACATCAATCTTTTGGGCAGGTTTCAAGAGGGCCTGCTTAAAAAGTTCATCCCTTAGTTGCATACTCAAATGAGACTAAGGATGAGGTGTTTGAAGAACATTTCTTTGTAACTGTGGCTGCTTTGGTTTATGAGTGTACTCAGCTGTTAACTCAAGCAGAACAAGGTTCCTCTGTGGCAATAACAGATTTAAGTCCTTCAGCTGCTCGTACGGTCTTAAAAATTGAAAATGGAAGTGAGTAAAATACTGGCTCTGACTTTTTCCTCATCTTTCTCTTAATACAGAGAGGGAGCAAAACACTGGTGTGGGGGAGGGAAGGAGGAAGGGAGAAAGCTTCCATGTCCCCTCCAAGCAGGAGCCCAAGTGGAGGCCTGCAACTGGACCCCAGCAAAAGCCAGAGAATTTCATTGTTCAGTCCCCTCCGAGGGAGATCACTCATCTTTGCTGGTATCTAATGCTGGTACAGTGCCTGGCACCCTATCTGCATCACACAGACATTTAATATTCCCTTTCTGTTGAAATGGGAAGAAAATAGGCCTTTTTGCCCCTCATTTTTGCTGGAAGGAGCTCCACCTTTAATACAAAATCACTTCTTCCCTTGCAGAGAACCAAGGTGCACTTCAGTGATGATTTTGACACAATACTCTTGAAAGTTCATTAAGAATAATTTAATAAATTTTAATTATTTATTCTATATTTCATATAATTTTAAATAATTTATTCATACCTCCACTTCTTTCTGCACCAGAATGTTCAGATACATATAGTATATTCCTACTTCATGTGAGGTCCAGATATTCAGCACTTCCTGATATTTAGCAGTCCCATAAATTTCCCAAGGGAAGAGCTGAGAAGCATCACTGCTTCCCATATGCTCTCTTCCATGACAGTCTCTGGCTATCAGGTTTTTGTGGAGTCACCAAAGCACCAGCGTTTACTTTGTCTTTGACCACATCCCTCAGGAAATGTCACATCCCAGTCAGACGTGCCTGAACCAGTCTTTGCAACAAAGGAAAAAATAACCTCCTGCTCTTTAAAGACTGGTGTTAGAGAAAATAGACTTGGGCAACACTGGCTTACTGCGTTGCCATTAGCAGCCACGAGAGCATTTAAGTGAGCTGTGGCTGTCAAGCCAGTTTCCTGTGCTGTGTTGTCTCCAAAACAAAGAGCAACATCTCACAGCCAAAACATCCCCGCAGATCCACCAGCTGAAGGGCAAGATTGAAAGGCTTTTTCAATGCTCCTACTTAAGCAAGTGTTAAACAATGGAGGAAAAAAATCCTGCAGGTCATTGCCCCGAGTGTCCGAGCTGCAACTTTCAGGTCTGATCCCATTTGGAACTGATGTAGCTGCTGTGATCATCTGGCTAATGGAAGAGGTGAAGCAAATAGGCAGAACAACTGAATTTTATAAAGCAAATATGGCAAGCACTGCAACATGGCCTAAAAAAGCGAAAGAAGAATAAGAAGTGTAAAACAGGAGATGTTTTACTTACTGAGGAGCTGTCACAGAGGCAAAGCCCAGCTTCACCAGCTTTTCTGACAGAAACAAGTGAAAACCTCAGTCTGTGAGAGTCAGAGCAGATGTCAGACAGCCTCTCACCAGCCTCCTGACTGCAGAGACCTCTCTGAACCTCAGTTCTGCTTCTACCCTGCACTAGAGACCCCAGTCCAGCCAGAGAGCACAGGACCCAGACCCCTCACAGCATGCTTAGGGCAGATGCCAGTCCTGTGCCTCTCAAACAGCGCCGTCCTCAAAGCAAACGCTTCATTACATTATGCATGGCAAATCAAACATCTTTTTTTTCTAATGCAGTTGTTTATGATACTGTAATTATGTCTGGAAACCAGGATGTTTGTGAATGAATCAGCAATAATTATCCCTGTATTTTGTTGTCCAGTGAGAGGGGCTGACACACACAGTCCGGGTTTGCAGTGCTAGGTACTGTTTCAAAAGGATGGAGTCAAGGATATAGCGATTTTCTGGTCAGTGGAGGTTAGAGGTGATTTTGTGCTCAGTGTAAATGGCATTGTCTGGCAGAGACAATTAGCAAATGAAGCGCTGCCTCACCAGAGGCTTTGCAGCCTCTGAGTCTCTTCTTCCAGGCTGACAACAAACAGAAATTTGAGATGGTATCTCGGGTTTCCAAAACAGGAAGCTGCTAAATCCAGCAAGAGAGCAATTCATTTCCCACTTATAATGATGTTGCTTTTAAATCTCCTTTGAGGATACTGAAGTGTTTTCCGAAGGGCAGCAGGGGAGGTATTTCATCCCCATTTTTCACCAGATGAAAAACCAGCTCTGCCAGGAGTGTTTTTCTGTGCAGAGCTGGTTGCCTCACTGTGACTCAGGCACTGTTCCTTTCTGCAGTCTGCCTCCCACCCCTGACTACCATACCCGAGTCACAGCGTGGCACAGCCCTCCTTCAAACCCCTTTTTCTTTCAAGGTCTCTTCTGTGGAGGAGGAGTTAATGGAAGTTTCCACTCACTTGTTATATTAATGCACTATAAATGATTTTTATAAATCATCAGAGTGGTCCACATCAGGTACAGCTTGGTTCAATTACAAGGCACAGAAGTGTACCTTGGACACCAGGTTCCTCTGGACAAGTGGTCCAGGTCTGGCCTTGGAGTAGTGCTGTGCCAAGGGGATGAGTTATCACAACCAAAGCTTTTACCTTTTTGTTTTTCTTTTTCTTTTTTTTTTCACTCTGTTCTCCCATCATCCCCTCTTGGGTACTTTTAGAGTACCCAAGTATTACTTCTTATTACAGAGAAGTAATAAGCTGGAAAAAATTAAAATGATTTCAAGCTACATTCCGAAGAAGAACTTCAGAAATTTTCAACTAAGTAAAGAGCTTTAAAAAGCTTCCAATTAAACAAAATATTGTTCTGACAGGACTCCTCAAGCAGTATCTTCAGTAATTCAGATTTATATGACCAGAAGTTTTGAGAGAATTGCCAGAAGGGAGAGTATTTTGAAACAAAATTTCAAGATGTTTCATCCTGAACCAATCGACACAGAACATTTAAGCTTTTCTTCTTGTCTTCCAGCCAAGAACTATTCATCAAATTTATCTCAAGTTTTATATGTTGCTTCAGTTTTCTGGAACTTTACTTTTCAGCAAATGCCACGCTTGCGAGAGTTTAGAAGTGTTTTCCAGTTCCACTTTTTGTTCTTCTACGTGTCTAATGCTGAAGTTCCTGGTGTGAAAGCGTTCTCAAGTGCTTCTGCACAACATTGCCAAACACTGCATCCACAGCCCAGCAATCACAGGTGTTTTCCTGGAGAACAGTACCCACTGCTGAGCAAACATTGGCATGTGCTGCTCTGCACACCTGTGCACACAAGCTGGGATGGGCCCCACTGAAATAAATACAGACCAGTCCCAAGCAGTTTTGGAAATCACACCTCTGCAATGCCAGTGATGGTGATTAAAATCTGCAGCTGTTTTTTTTCTGGGTAGAAATTGTTTCTTAAGCAGTCTAGTAGTGCACTTTTACTTGTAGCAAAGCACAGCCATGTTCTGTGGGTGCAGCATTAGCAGCTCCCCTGTGCTGTGGCTGTGGAAGTGAGGCTGAGCACAAACTGCATGTGGAATTTCATACAGAGACATTTCTGTGCACACCTGCTTCCATCTCACCTCTCTCTTAGTCACTACCCACTGCTCAACAGCAGCCTGCTATAGAAATTTTCAGCTTTGTGTGATCCCCAGGAATTTTCCATGGGATGTCTACATCCGTAAGATTCACTAGCACAAATTTCTACATAGGATATGACCTTTCCACAAAGGACATGTTCAGGGTCTCGTACTAGTTGGCCACAGACACCCCTGGGATCTGTGGCTCACAGCCTGAAGACTGGGGACTTAGAACTTTTGTCTGAGATTCTATTAGTGCTTCTTAATTAAAAGACCTCTTTGGGGACCTGAATTGAATTGGAAACCATGGTGATCACTTAGGTCAATCACGCACAGAGATGATTACATTTGGGAGAGTGAGGTGGAAGATGGGAATGTGTGCACGTTGAAGAGCTTTAAGAAAAAAAAAAGAACCCCCCAAACATCTTTAAAAATGAGGAGCATGAATAATTTGCAATAAAACAGTGAGAGGATTTATCATATAGGGCTCACCATTCACTACTGAGTTAGAGACTAACAGCTGTCTGTCTTATTGCATTGAAAAGTGTCTTTGACTTTTATCTCTCTGAACATTTGATCCATGGATTTGACAGTCTGTCCATTTTCTCAAAGCTGTGTATGCACATTTTCACTCATGTTAATAAATGTACCAGGAAAACCAGAATGCTGAAAGCTGCCCTTCTGTCATCCCACATGAGAGAAACGTTACCAACCTACTACAAAACCAGAAATTTTCATCCTCATCCAGTGGGTCCTGCAACTTCCATATGCAAAACCTAATGTATAAAGAAATGCTCAATATCCAGCAAGCATTTTTGTTCAGGAGTTGAATTTCACTGTTATAGTTAGAAACCACCAATTTTTAACCAGATCATGGTGATAAGATTATCAGTTATGTCAGTTAAAACACAACTAAAGCAAAGTTATGTTTTGTTTCAACTTACAAATCATCGTACTCCAGCTCCAGGACAATGAAGTTGCTTTCAAAATCAGAGCAGTTTTGGTTTCACTAGAAAGAACTGTTTTAAAATTCACTGGCTTTTCTTACAGAAAAGGACAACCTACCTCTCATCGACTTTAGCATCACCTTCTCCCTTTGCTCCTATAGTAGAAAAATCTAAGCAGTTACAAGGGATGTTCCTCTTGCAAGTCTCCACCAGAAATATATAACCTTGCTTCACTGGTCTTTGCAAATTAATATGTTTACATCAGGACCTTTTATAGACTGGACACTTCAGTTGTTCAGCCTTTGTGTCAAATGCTTTGTATTGCTCTTGTGAAATCTTACAGCCCCAATACGCAGGGTTTACCTCTTGTAACTTCCAGCAATCAATAAGACTGTTTGTGTAATTCCTAGGGGACTGAAGGCTGTTGATCCATAATTTATCTTGCATTAGCCGTTGCTTACAAGCTGCTTCCTTTTCTAAGCTGGATGTGAAACACCAGAGCACAGAGGTTGCAGGAGTTCAGATCTTCCTCTCTCCATCACATTGATTCCTCCCTCTGCCACCTTCCAGGTCTCCTATTTACTTTGCAGGCAGTATCTGCAACACCTTCCACATCCACACTCCTTCCCCTGCCGACAACCATTCCATACTGAATCCACAGTGTACAAAGGATAAAGCAGTAGCTGCTGATGTGCAGAAGAGGGAAACATTTCTTCTTCTTTTATTAATTTTTTTTTACTTATTTCTTACTCCAGTTAACTGACTGCAAGACTCACATGTGCTGCAGCTGGAGCATACATGTCTTTGGGAGTAACCTGCAGCCCACCTTGATGCCTTTGCAGTCACTTCCAGAGCTTCCAACCTGTAAGGAGGCTGGAGTTTCAGTCAGGTTAATATTGCCTGCCAGCTCATTTCAGAATGCTGTGGTTTGTATGATAGGTGTAATTATTCCAAGTAGCCTTGTGCTGGAGCTTTCCCCTCAAGGCCAAAGTTTTATTCTATTTGTATTAATATCACCTAGAAGCTCCCAGTGGAAGTGAGGAGTCTTTGTTCTCTACTGACTTAGCCTGCAGGGTTATAATTATAGCTGTGTAAGATACAAGGATGATGCACACAGTGACAGCCCTTCTCACGCCAAAGCAGAAACAACTTTGTGCCACAGAAGCAGAATCAAACCCCAAACCACAATAAGATTTAAGGAGTAACATCTGCTCCAATACACATCAGCATCACCACCTGCTTTCATTTCCATAGTATGTCCCTGAAATGAGGCTACAAACAAAACTCACTGAACCAAATTTTTCCATTGCCTTCATTCTGTGGTCCCATATGTCTGTGCAGTCAGAAACATGATGGCAAGTGAGGCACCCTGACAGGCATCTGCAACAGCGTCTCCTCACTTACCTGGGAACTCTACCACTGTAGAAGATGGGCCAGAGAATGAGTCAGCAGTCAGGTTACTGAGGTCACTTAAAATTTCAGTGACTAATCATTCACTTCTTTTATCACAAAAATACTATGTAAAGCCTCAGCAAAGCTTTGACACTGAAAATATCCACAGGTGCAGGTCCCTGCACACACAGCTTCCTGCAGCCAAGCACTTCTCTGTGGGTTACTCTGTACCCAGTGTGCTATTCCTGAGACATCCTGTTTTTGCTGCTTGCGAAATTACCAGAGTTGCCATGTTCCTGCTAGCAGCCTTCCTGACAGAAACATGTGCATGTTGAGCATTGTTTTTCTAACTGAAGCAGACCTTTTGCCAAAAAGTTAGTCTGATATTTTCCTTCATCTCCATTTGCTGTTGGAGAAATATTTTCCACAGCAGAACGTTAGCCACTGAGCCCAGTGGACAAATCCTGATAAAGGCTATTCAGAGAAGCCTTCCGCTTGCAATTAACATTTGCCCATGGAAACCAAAGCCTTTTATTATTTTCCTTTTCCTCCTCTGAAGGAGTTTAGCCCTATATTGCCTGGTTTTGCTTTCAAATGTCTTTGAACAGGGTGACACATCCATACTCTTCTGTGTGTAGACACAGGAGTGCAGAATGAGACCTCGCTTTTTGTTTTCAGTATAGTTAGTATGTTTATAAGAAACTTTTATGCTATACATTAATTTTCAAATCCGAAACATGTTTTCAGACAATGCAGAGATATTATTTCAAACTAAAGCAAGAACATTAATAAACACAGTACCAGGAAATCCACAAAGGTTAAGTGATTTTCTACAGAGTAATTCCTTCTCCTAATGAGTTTGCTGCAGACAATGCTCTCTGCAAGCAGTTACTGCGTATGTATCTTTAATTTATGTGTTTATGTAATTCATGGTAGTGCAAAATAAATTTCTATGTAAAGTGTCCTAATAGATAAAATGAGGCTATAATATTCTTCCAGAGCTTGTTCATTACAATATGCCCTGGCACAGAGTCCAGAGGGAGAGGAAGCCATTCAACATTAAGCAAAACAATTGCTGTCATCCTCCAGAGGGACGGGCTTTGTAAATGCTTATGTTAATGCTGTACAAAAGAGTTGAGTATTCTGGTAAAATTAGAATGGTAAAAGAAGGCAAGCACCCTGTCCTCAATTTCATGAGATTTGGTTGGATAGCTAACAATATTTGGATCTTTGTTCTAGAAGAGCAGAGCTCGTCCTCTCCTAGCCACGGACTGGGCACTGCTAAGAGTTAATTGTTACCAGCAAACAGAAAAGACAAAGTAAAAAACCCCTTGACGTTTCCAGTGTTTTCTATCCTCAAAGCTGAAACTCTCCCCTGTGTGTGTTTTCAATTTAACTAAAATAGATCGCTGTGTGTAAACAGCCACTCTATCTGCATCATTCATATTTGATGGACTAGTCAGTACAACAGATACTTTTATCCATCCTGTAAGTGATGAGAAACTAGACACTTCAGTGTCTTGTGCTCCTCTCAGTTAACATGAGTGGCAGCAGCTGTTATTCGAGGCTCCCTAACATGTAACGTTTGATGTAGAGACAGGAAAATTGGAGATATATTTAGTGGAATTCGATATAACAAAGGTAACTTCCATGATCAAACCCTCCCAGGAGAATATGCAGGAAAGCTTTGGCCATGTTTGTTAATAGCAACCCAGGCACTGGTGTTCTTGGGCTTTAGAGGCTTTGTAATAACAGTATTCTTAGCAGGTTAACAAGTTGCTTGCAGGAAAGATAGGGCATGATTTCAAGATGCCTTGAAATTGGCAGCAAAGCGTGAAGGTGATCCAGAACACCACTGCCAGAGACTGTAAAGCACACACCAAGTAGATGAACTTGTGGTTTAAATTATGTTCTGCATGTACAACTTTACACGCCTGTAAAAACCATGTAAGCAGACTTTTAAATCCATTGGAAACCGGGAGGAGATTTCCTTCTGCTTGGGAGAGAGGAGGGTAGATGGTTGGCAAGGAAACAAATGTAGCATCCCAGAAACAGCAGGAAAAGGAGCAGATATGTGAAGGCAGGAACTCCTGGCCCAGCTCACACAAGGGTGTGTTGGTGGTGCAGTGAAATACCAGAAATTTCCTTTTAAAATTAAACCAAGGTTCTTTCAGTGAGGGCGCTCAAGCACGTGAATGGGTTCCCCAGAGGGGCTGTGAGCCATATACCCTTGGAAACAGATAAAACCCCTCCAGATCAGCAGCCTGCTCTGGTTGGAGAAGAGGATTGACAAGGTGGTTTCCAGACATACCTTCAAATCTCTACCATGTTGTGATTCTGTGAAAGGGAAGTTTCCCAAGCAAGGCCATGGGCAGAAAATTATGGTGCTGGTGTTTTGCAACAGCTTTTGGAGGAACCATGTGGATATACCAAAAGAAAAGATCTCCTTTTCCTTTGTTCCAGCTGGCATGCCCAGCCCCCCTGCAATACACACCTTCTGTGCCAGCACAGAGGGAGGGAGGAGATGAAAAGGCAATCCCATGGCCAGAGTTTCAGAGGTCTCAGACCTGGAAAGAGCAGATGAGAGGAAGACCTTTCACCTGCTTTAGGATATGTTCCAGGGAAGCTCACTGGACCTCTTACCAGCTGGCATTTTAATGACCCACCCTTCAGACTGAGGGGTTAAAATCTCCTGAGTTTAAGTGAGGGGCCATTTGTGGCCTCACTGGAGAGGGCAGCTGCAGCCCAGCTTTTGAATCTCTGCTCTGAAGCCAGAGCCAATGGAAAGGAAATGGTCACTACTGTCTTCTCCTCTGGGAAGGAGCTGGAGAAGGTTTGTGCGAAGGTCATTTTAATATTAAGCCAGAGGTCCAAGAAGCACCAGACAAGCAGCTCTTTTTTTCCAAATAAAGAGTTAGTAACTACATGGATATAAAGTTTTCTCCTCTCAGTTTAGCCCTTCCTTATTCCTAAGGGAGCACAGTCATTTCTTGGGCATGTTTTTATATTTGCAGCTGAGAGCCAGGAACAGGAGATGGCATGTGCCCACTTGTGGGTTTATGGCACAGGGCCTGTGCACAGTGCAGAGCTGCAGGACACAGCCTGGCCACTAGGGATGGGGCCCATGCAAACCCAGGCTTGAGAGAGTTCTGCAGCCAGAACTGCATCCAGCCTCTGGCAGCCTCTGTGCTGGGCGTTGTAACGTGCCTACAGCGAAGGTGGGAAGATCACTTCTCTCTGTTACTAAGAATATACTCAGGGAAACATTACCCTGCAAATTGCTTTAATATGCATCACACTGCCACATTTACTTTATGACTCTATTTGCACCCTGTGTGTCAGTTCAGCTCAGGCCCACTGCTGCTGCCAAGCTCCTGCAGCTACTCGCTTTTCCCTCACATGCAATGGAAACCAGGCAGAGCAGAACACGAAAAGGCTTTCCATGAGGCTTCTGCTGAAAGGCAGGGATGGGGCTCACTTCCTACCCCACAGTTCTGCTTGGATCTACCAACAGCAGGCCATAAAGCAGAGAAAATTGTTCAGGGGGCATGAGGAAAAATTGAGTGACTCAAAGCTGTGGGCAGGTGGAGAATGCAGAAGCAGCTTCAATTTCAGATGCAATCAGCCCATGTCTGTGACACAATCCTTGAGATGTGAGCAGTGGAGACCCACCTTGGGGGAGTTCCCCTCTGCTTCTGAAGTGAATCACTGGCTGAGGGGAACAAGGCAATGTGGGTGACAGAGATGCTACCGAGGTGACCTCTAGCTACAAGGACCACATGGACAGCACACACAGAAGCAGAGAGAGAGGGAAGTGAAAGGCTCTGGCTCCTCCCCATCATTTGGTGGATGAAAGGCTGGCCATGACTTGACCAGTCCAACTGGTAGTCCAGAAAGCCAGTTGTATCTTGGGCTGTATCAAAATCCGTGTGGGCAGCAGGACAAGAGAGGTGGTTCTGCCCCTCTGCTCTGCTCTGGTGAGAGCCCATCTGGACTGTCTGGAACCCCCAAAACAAGAAAGATGTTGACCCATCAGACCAAGTCCACAGAAGGGCCACAATGATGCTCAGAGGGCTGGAGCATCTCTCCTATGAAAACAGGCTGAGGGAGTTAGGGTTGTTCAGCCTGGAGAAGAGAAGGGTCCAGGGAGACCTTACCGGACCTTCCAGGGTACAAGAGAGCTGGAGAGGCACTTTTTACAAGGGCACAGAGTAACAGGACAAAGGGAATGGCTTTTAATTGAAAGAGAGATCGGTTTAGATTAGATATAAGGAAGAAGGTTATTACAGGGGTGGTAAAACACTGAACAGGTTGCCCAGAGAGGTGGTGGATGCCCCACCCCTGGAAACATTCAAAGTCAGGCTGAAGGGGCTTTGATCAGCCTGATCCTGTTGAAGATGTCCCTGCTCCGTGCAGGAGGGGTTGGACTAGAAGACTTTTAAAGGTCCCTATCAACCCAAACTATTCTGTGATTCTATGATCTCCATGTGCAAAAGTCTGCCATAAATAAAGGCACAGGGAGAAGGAGTTGTCCTTTCCTTGTACCTTGTCACCTCAGATGAGAAGTACAGCTGGTTACTCATCTGACCTGTTTATTCTGCTGTGCACTGCAGTTGGCTGCAGGAAGGGGAACACAAAGCAGATCCTTACAATTTAATCCTGTTCCCAGGCTAATAAAGATGAACATTCCTTTTGGGGGCCATGGACAAAGGCAAGATGCTGCTATGCCTCTCTCCTATGAGTACCTAAAGCCCTAAAATTTGAACACTTGGGAATTTGTATGTATTCCTTATCTTAAACTATTGCTTAGCAACAGACTTTAGCCAAGGACATGTTTGTGCAACTGTGAGGCATATCCTATCTGCTAAGTGCAAAGCAATAAACACACCTTTCCAAATTATCTCTGCCAGGATCACGTATGTAGCAGATGATCAAACCCAGTGGAGGGTATTTGCTGTATAGGCTCTTGGCATTTTTGCAGTTCTGATAAAGTAATCTTGACCTGGTGAATCAAAGCCTTTTCACTGCAGGAAAGGTGTCTTTGCATACCAAGTAGGTTGCAGATGGAGGAGCACCCAGCAGGGCTCGGTGTGATGCAGTTCTGTGGCTGCTCCTCCCACGTGGAGAGGAGTGATGTGTTTATCTAGAGAGCCTTAGGTGTTCCCCTGACACACAGCTACATGTGTGCATACTGATGAAGAGCCCTGTTTTGGAAAAAACCCACACACAATCTTAAATATGATTTTAGATACCATCTTGGTATCTATCAACCCATTATTTTATCAAGGACTTAACAGTGCAAAGCTTAAACCCAGTATTGTACCTTGAACTGGGTTGCACCTGACAGTCCAAGGTTTTCCTCCCCAGTTACCTCACAGAGGAATTTTTTCCCTTCCCATCACCAGGTTGCACTTTACCATGTGAGCCACAGTGCAGTGCAACACACATCTGTATGATAACTGGCCTGGAAATACCTGTGTCTTTCTCACCTCCTTGTGCCCTTGATCCCCTGCAGCTGGTGACCCTGCTTTGCAAGAATGGTCCCCTAGAAAGCTCACAGCAGCTTTCTGCACCTAAAGGAGCCTTTCCTTGGCTGTTCCTTCTACAAAACAGGAAGGAGACATGAATGTGACTTCATGTCTGGACTCAGGGGAGAATCTCTTTCCTGCTTAGCACAGGGATGGGATGCATTGGATAAAGGGGGCGTAGCAGCTGTGAAAAACCCTGTATGGTGGAAGGAGGCTACAGCCCCTCCTCTCACATGCTCTCTGAAAACGTGGGTGCCCCTGTAGCATATCACAACACAGCAATACACGCTTAGCTCCGTTCCTTGCCACTGTGCATGCCTTGTTCCCTGTGTACCAGCATCACAGCAGTGCCTGTGCCTCAGAGAAGGGGCAGTTTGAGAGGCAGAGGGAGGCTGTTTGCAGGTTTTTCCCCTGGCTGCACAATAATTGCTGAACTGTGTTTTATGATGTTATAAGAGCTCACACTGTCACTCGGAGGGCTTGGGGAGGCAGGAGGCAACCTTACCTGATCCTCATCTCTGGTAGGCACAGCCCGTAACACCATCATTGAGGCAAAGGCCAGGAACACTGATGCTCCAGCTGCTGCAGTGCTCCCTATTTCCAAAGGCACAATCAAACTCTTCATTTTCCACACAGATACAGCAAAGGAAGAGACCTTCAGACTGAAGAAAATATGGGCACAAAACAGTGATCAGCAGACAGCAAGTTAAGGAAGTCCCTGTGGACAGACCTGTTGTGAAGAGTATCAAGCGGTGTAATCCCAGTGCTGACTTAAAACTGAGCAGCATACTAGACTTGCAGCAGCTTTTGAGGTTTTAAACCAGGTTTTAAACAATACATTTGAAACCTTTCATAACTCATAAGCATTTGGAACAAAAGCTGCAGTCAGGTCTATCTACATCATCTTAAGACAAGCTCACATTAATGGCCATGCTGGCAAGAAGGAAATCCGTGCTCAGTGCTGGGATGTGCTGGACACCAACATCTCACACTGGAGTCAAGACCTGTGCATCCTCCAGCTTCCCTCAATTTCTCATCAGTTCAAAGGAGAAGTGGAGGAACACAGGGGAAAAAAAGAGGGGAAAAAGGAGAAAGAGCAGGAGCCCCTGTTAACTCTCTCATTGTACCCTATGCTTCAGAAAAGCAGATTCAGTCAAGTTCCCAAAACTTTCCCTCTGTGCTGCTCAGTCTGTCAAGTCTGAGTACATCCCTGCTGGAGGCCAGTAAGGAGAGATAGTCCTGTACCAGCAGCATTGAGCCACTTTTGTCAGGGATCCACGAGCAGCAGGAACACAGGGGATTAAAATCCTTTCTGAAATTCTGACGACAAGAGGAAACACAGCTCTCCCATTATCCTCCTCCAGATAAATATTTGAAAGCAACTATAAAGAAAACTCAGCCATGCATCCCCTGCTACCTACCCGGCAGCCACGTCAGTACAATGGGAGCCACGTTCAGACAAACAGCAACACAAGGAAGTTTATTGTACCAAGTCCACAGGCATCAATCTCTATCAATTTCTACTCAACACCATTTTAGAGAGGTATCTGTTTATTTTAAACCCATCAGAGGATGTATTTTCACTACACAGTAGGAATACCAGAATCACAGACCACGAGGGTTGTTTGCCGAGGAAAGATGAAAGGAAGAGCAGAACCACCTCACCCACTCGAAGGGGAACCCCAGGGTTACAGTAGCAGAAAACATAATTGGTGGCAAAAAACCTGTAGATCAGGTTGCAGGTTTGAGTTATTCATTGGTCTTTTCCTTCCATTCAGGGAAGGGGAGGACAGTGTAACCACTTCTCACAGACACTCATTAAATCAGGCACGGCAGATCCTTTCACATGAAGGTAACCTGAGAGCAAAGGCCAGCCCTTAACCTGGCACAAGTCAAGAGCTGTCTTCAGCTGACAATAGCTGAAGTGTTGGTGGCAACACACAAGCTTGCACACTTACTGACTTCTCCACCCTGGGGCAAACAGGTTGGTGGGAGGGATTCAGAACTAGGATCTTAGGATCTTTCCTAGAAAACAAAGTCAAGGCTGAGGACACTTATCAGGAAGGACAGGAGCTCCCTGGGCCATTGAATGTGCCATCAAGCAGCAGCAGGGCTCTTGCTGACTCTGTACTGTCAACACCCTGGTGACCACGGGGAAGACACACCTAATTAACAGTGCTGCAAACAGGGAAAGGCTGTCTACAGCATTCTCACTTAATTTCCTTTTCTGGACTAGCATTTCTTCTTGAAAGATTTCCCAGGTTCTTAATGAACGAGAAGAGCAAAAGGTCTCCCAGGCAGATGTGTCGTAACTGCAGCTGGGTTGGCAGGTCTGGCTGTAAAAGGCAAGAAACCTTTGCACTTCCCAACACTAAGGAGTGGCATACAGTTTGTAGGCATAATCAGACTCTTCCACATACGCTTTGTCCCAGTCATTAACATGGAGCACAAAGCAATATGTTACTTATAGGGACGGACAAAAAATGTAGTCTCCCTATTACAAGTGCCCACAATGCAGGACATAGCTGCCTAAGCTGTCCTCTCCTTTTGGGAGGAAGTTTCTCTCAACCTCCACAAGAGAAATGACCTTTAGAATTATTCAAATTTCAAGACAGTCCAAAGTCTATTCAGGATTGGATTCACCCTGAACTAGATGCTGCAAAGCCACAAGGACCTTTCTCTCAGTGTTTACAGCCTAAGCAAATAATGCCTGGGCTTGCTGACAGAGAATGGGAATGCAACTTATCTATAGATCAGCACCAGGGCACAGAGGGCTGAAATACAAGTTGCATTTCCTTAATACCAACACAGAACTGGAGGCAAGCTGGGCAGCAGGCAGACCTCAGCAGCAAGTCCCTTATCTTACCTCTTTAGGAACACTACACTGCAGAAATGGGAAAGAGAGCACAGGCACAGGCAGAACTGGTTGACAAGTGTTCAACCACGCTGCTGCCAGTATCTAAAATGGCTCCCACGTGCTAAGTGCAGTAAGCCACTCTATTTTATCTGATAGCCTTAGCTAGTTACTGATTAGCAGAGCCAATTACATTCACTACAGATACTTCACAGGATGCAAAGGCATCCTTCATCCCCAGGACAAGAACATATACCAGTCCCACCTCATGCTGGGGGCAAGTCTGCCCCAACTCTTCTGAAGCCTTCCTGTAGCAAGAAATACCAGAAGATGTTCAAGCTTTCTGCTTTGATGTGTCACAATGAAAGCAATTTATGATGCTTGATAAGGGTGGCTCTCCCACCCCCGTATTTCTTCATTTGGCCTTGCTCTCTTTCGAGGCAGGTCGCACCCATCTGCCCCACCTTCATTTTCCTGTGTCTTTCCATATGGAAAAAAATGACACACAACAATATCTCTTTTCCTTTGGGTGTATCAGAGGAACCCACCTCCTCTCCTGGCTAGGTGGAAAGCATCACACCAGCCAACAGAAACTTCACAGGGAGGAAGATTTAGGAAAGCTGTGAGAGACAAATGAAATAGGGGCAAGTGTTTCTGTGTTGCTGTAACTGGTTCACAGGGGTTCCCTGTGCAGGGTGACAGCTCCTGGCCACGCTCACCTTTCTGCTCCTAAGGAAGCACCACCTTCCATATGGAGGCAGGAGCACATGGCACACCTCAGCATCCAAGTTTCTTCTCTTTCCCTTTCACCCAGTGTACCAGGGTGACCCTTTGCATGGCTGCTAAGGAAACTGTGCCACCAGAGAAGGATGTGAAGCATCAGCTGAAACAAGAAGGGATTTTCCCTCTCTCAGCAGCTGGACACCTTCCTGGCACAGTACCTCAGTACAGCAGTGGTGCTGCTGACACCATTCAGCAGATGAGGCAGTCACACTTGGGGCGCCGAAGCCACCTTGCAGATTCCACTGCCAAATTAAGAGCAGAATATTTGACTGTCTTTTAAAAGCAGTTCAGTGTTTCCTAAGTGAGTCTGAGACACAGCACTGTGCAGAAAGCTTTTCCTGCCTGAGGACCACCAGGAACCACATAAATAAAACACCTTCAGGATGGTTCTTGCTTGCTTTTTCTTTTCATTGGCAAAGACATACCCTGTCTCACCAATCCCTGTCTGTTGATGCATAGTTTTCCAAGACTTTGCTCAGCTTGCCATAGAGGAGAACAACTTTGATGTAATATTTTTTAATTTCAAAAGCTTATTCTACAGTTTCCCTTGGCCATGTCCAACTTCACTTGCAGTATTAAAACCCAGTTATGTATTTCACTCACCTAAGCAGAAATCTAAAACTGCACCTACACAGGGAACATGGCACACTGCATCAACTTATGAACAATGCTTTCTGAATTTTTGGGACTACTTCAAAAAAATTATTAAAAACAAAACAACAACAAAAAAGCAATTCAAATAAAGGTAAACTTTACATCTGTGAAGTGCTCAGTTTTTCAGGTCTCAGGAGAGAGGGTTCTTTCACCTTGCAAGTCTGACCTCTATTTGGAAACAACTCTATGGATTAGAATGTATTTCTGAAATATTTAAAAGCAGTGCATGGAAATAAAGGCCATTGCTGATCTAAAATGGCTGAACTGGTTTTTCTCTTGCCCACATGCATGAAACCAGTTTCAAAAGGAAACCATCTGGAAGAGTTCAGCTCAGTACATAAAGTTTCAGAGAGCTGTAAGCAATTGTAAGCACCAGAGAAAGAGCAAAAATAGAATTAAAAACACTTTAGCAACCTTTACCAGCACAGAAAGCACTGCTCCCACCAGAGCCCTTGGCTCCAGCAGACACATAACACACACGCAGGGCTCTCAGAACACAAGTATTCCCACTGAAGTCAATACTTTAAATTATACATAAACTGAAGTACAATCCTAAAATCGGGCCAGAAAATAAAATGTGCAGTTTTCACCTTCTTCTATTGCCATCAATAGTACATTACTTTAAGTTTAGAGCCTTCTTTTCTGATTAACATTTACCTAATTGTAGTTTCTTGCAATTTCTTTATGGGTTGATTTCTACTTGTTCTGCCAGAGGGCTGTTCAGATTTTTTAGAAAAAATATTTGACTGCCTTTCCTCCCACGCCCCTGAATATTTTTTCTTCCTCTGACTTGCATGGCCTACGATTCCCTCTTCACTTGCAGTTCCCCTGAGCCCCCTCCAAGGTTCCCCCAGGTGAGAAATCGTGTCTGGAGAGAGGCGGCATTGCCCTCCTCCTTGTATTCCTGATGCTGTTTTGCAAGTTGCTGAAGATGACAAAGTTGCTGAAGATGACAAAGCTGATGAAGATTACATGCTCCCAACCCAGCCTGCAATAGTTCATGGCTGCTTGGGAAACCGCCTTGTGGGTGCACAGCTTCCAGGCCCTATTGTTGCCCACACAAATCAAAACCAAGAAATACCAGATAAAGAAGGGAATAATGAGTGGTAAACTTCCAGGGCTATTAGAAAAGGACTTTGTTAAGAATACTGTGTTGGACAAGGGTCTGAAAGATCAAAATAAGAGCCCAGCCTCTCTTGTGCCATGTCTAGATCCACAACCAATGCCTTGAGTAGCCATTGTCATTGTGACCTCCAAAGCAGCCATCAGAGGCAAGAGGTCATTATCTCTATTGATGTGTAGGGAAGTCAAAATAACAAAAAGATGAAATTACTTTCCCATGGTCTCTAGAGCTCTGCAATCCCCACTGAGTGCACTGCTGAGCCACACTGCCTCCAGCCAACAGAAAGTCCAGTAAGACACGTCCAGGACAATCTCTGGATTTTGCTCACTGACGAGCACACGTGATCCTGTTTCCAATTCACTGTTCTTAGAGGGAAGTGTGGGCACCAACCCCTGCAAAAGGCTCAGTATGAGACCCAGGCTGAGAGTGAACTCATTTTAAAAAGCAAGCAGCCCATTGTTACCTCCTTAGTGGAGGTAGTGACTGGGCTGTGGTGTGCTGTGTGCCAGCAGGACTCAGGTCACTCCCCAAACACGAGCCAGTATGGGATTCCCAGGTCTTGGCTAAGTCAGTGCCCCCAAACTCTTACTTCAGTTACTTAGATTTTTGACCTTACTTTCTTTTACTTATTCCTCACCCCTGGCATTCAGTGAGTCAGGGATTTAATTCTTTAGCATTACAGGGATTTCCAAGCCAGATCTGAGGTTTGCCAAAGCATCCATACTGTCCCAAGTATCAGGGCCGACATGTTAATGAGTCTGTGATAAAGTCCAGGATTAATCAGCAGGCAGCAGCAATTTAAACAAATTCCAGACTAAATTTTATCTTCCAACAAAGAAGTAATTTTTCTCCCCATGGGATCTGCAACCAGTGAACCACTGAAGAGCTGTGCTGGGGCAGAGGGAGCCTGCAGTGAAATTCAATGTGAAATAATCATAAACCATCTAATTGGTATTATTCAAGCTGAAAAGTAATGCAAGTAAGCAAGCACAAACAAATTACACTGGATTTCTTTTTAAACTTTTTGGCTGTAAACACACTAAGTTTTACATATAATACTTCCACAACAATATAGGCATATAAGGATTTTTCATGTTTTTTCTGAATTTTATAGGATTGTAAAACAGAATGTAATTGGAATAGAACATTGAAATAAGATAATTATCTCCTGCTGCTTCAGAAATAAGGAATAAAAAAGAGCTGTGTATATATTTCCTTCTCCAAGGAAGAAATAAATGCACTGTGATGATTCTTGTTTCTGGAGAAAGAATCATTGGGTTGCGATTTGCAGTTTTCTAAATACATTCCTCAAAGGAAGGGCTATTCGGAGGTGTGGATGGAATACAGCACATGCTAATTGGTCCCAAGGCTACCTTGAGTATCCAGACTCTGGTGATAATTCAAGTCGCAGCTGAAAATGAAGTCTTGGTTGTGCTTATCCTTGGCTAAGCTGAAAACTCATCCTTGTTCATGTTTCCTTCTCACAGCTGGCTAAGTAGACTAAGCCCATAGTCACTGAGATTTGCCATCTCTGGATGTATATCCCTATGGCTGTCACGTTAATCAAGTTGTTTGTTCAGATACTTCACAAAAAAGTTACATCAGACATGATGAGGAGTTGAAAATAGAGGAAACAGAGATGTTTTTTCTCCAAATCCAGGCAGACAAGAGTGACACATTATAGGACTCACAAGTGCCAACCAGGTCACATACTATTCCACCATTCTATTGAGGGATTATTCATCCACTAAAAGCAGTAAATACTTGCCTAGCAGACAGAAATTTCAAGGAACCACTTCAAGATGTTGTGGTACCTACAAACCCAAGTCAGCAAGGGTCTTCACACAAGGAACAGAGGTTAATGCCCTCTTGGCTTTTGCAGTTTTTGATGAGCACCATTTGCTTTTTGTCTCTCATATGTTTGAATTTTATCACTTCCCCAGCACTCTAGTTGTGTGTCTTTCCCAATGCAGTGATAGGCCTGGAAGATGAGTGATTGTTTCTTCTGACTAATACAATATCAGCATAAAAACCAAACCAGTGTTCTCAGACACATTTTAGAAAGCTATTATCCTCACTTTGGAGGAGACAAAGCTGAAAGTAGAAGCTAAGCAATATGCTCACTTTTATGCATCGTGCCAAGAGGAACACACCTATTAATCAAACAGATGAGCACGTCCTGCTTTCTCTATTGTGGTGTCAACTGACCTTGCCAAAATGTAGTGACATTTTCTCACATGTGATTTTGCTTTTTACTGTTTTGTTTTTCTTTTTTTTTTAATTTCTCACCATCATAATTGTTTACTTGAAGTGTTAGGTCTTAATTACAGTAAACATTTTTCCATTTCTGTACAGATGGGAAATGCACTGGAATAGAACTGGATGGTTTAAGTTCATCATCTGTTCATCTCTTGATAGAGATCAATATAGATTAGAGGTAAGTCTCTTTATCCATATTCATTTTCAAAACCCGAAATGATATGCAACAGATTTATAATTAAGCAGAAGTGATGATGTTTTTATACAGCTTACTTAAATGGATTTGCCATGATGCATTAGAGTAGAAGCTATAAAACCCGACCAGATGTTGTATTTCCCCCCCGCCCCCGCTCTGTGTTGCAATTTGCGTGAGAGTCCTACATTGTAAATAAAACTTGAGGTCAAAGTTTTCTAACCTGAGGATCTGTTCTAAAATCCATGCTGACTACCCAAATAAGATGTCTTCATTTACAGAAGGGATGAACAACCCCAGCTAGGAGTAAAATCTGAGTAAAACTCAAGGACTTACACACCTGTAGAGCATGGCAGCTTTGTGTTCCTAAGCTTGCTGAACAAAGCTTTTTGTGTAGCTCTTGCCTTGTAGCCCAGATGGTTAAATTTCTGCCAGAAATAAAACCAGCTGAGTCACAACACTGTGAGGCCTATTTTACAAGTGAGCTGCAGCAGGGATCCTGCCCCGGGTGCTGCTCTGCCCCATCAGTTCCTCCTCCCAGGAGGAACATACAGCCCTCCTCATTGTCCAGGGGAAAACTTGGCACCTCTGCACGTCAGTAAAGTGATTGCAAGATTAGCTTCTTGCATTGACAGATGTGAAGCAGGGATTGGAACTCACACTGACTTTGTGGAAATACTTGGTTGAAAGTAGGATTCGGCCAGAGACACGAAAATAACAGACTGCATAAAAGTGAATACAAAGTGCCAGAGACTCAAAGAGAGAACAGTACCTCTGAGTTCAGGACTGGTGTCAGCATGGCTGGCAAGCATTTCACCCTATTCACAAAGTGAGGACATGGGAGGACACTGGGCCCATGATTCTCCTCTCTCAGTCGGCAGAGCTGAGCAGAGAGAGATGTTGCAGGTGAGATCTTGTCCTCCCTGCAAGCAGTGGCTTTGGTGGAGCCAGGCTTGCACAACACTCACAGTGAAATCACTGGGGTTATTCATGTGGCAGAGATACTAGGTGCCCTCACATTATGCAAAAGGGTAGGCTTGAGCAAGGACCTATTAAAATCAACATTACAGAACAGCTTCCATGGGGAGCTCCTTTTCTCCAATGATTAGCCACAGGGACTAAGTGTGGTGGGTGACTCACAGACCTTACATTGCCCATCAACAACAAAAGACTTCTGGTGTTAGATAAATGTCTTTAAAGTGTATTCTTTACCATATGTAGCTCACAATATTTTGAGCACCAGTAGCTGTGAAGTGAATCATCTCATGCACTCAAAGTTTGTTGCTGCTTTGATTTTTTAAACAAACAGCAGGCATAATAGCACTTGGATCACCCCAACCAAGCAATGAAGAATGAGCACTGATGCTGAAGAGGAACTTTCACTTCACACAGTGGTTTCTAGCAGCCTGACTTTACAGTGTGCTGCGCATCCTGCAAGTCATCAGTGCAGCCCAGACAATGAGCACGTAACTGAGGAAAAACATCCTGAAGTGTTTATGCCAAGTTATCAGTTCCTAGAGTAAAAAGAGATAGATATTTTTCAGTTCAGGGGTCTTTCCTACTTCCAAAGAGCTCTTAAAAAATTGTCTTAATTTTTGAGCCCTCCATATTATTTATATATTTATATATATTTATATTTTCATTGATGCAAGCACTTTTAAGGAAAGCAATGTACAAGGAAGAAACTTCTCAGGAGTGCTGGTTTCAAAGTAAGTAAGTGCTTTGAAGAAACACCAGAATTTTAAAAAAATTGCCTCAGAACATCATTAGCACTTCTAGGCAGCTAATTTTTTTTTAAACCCTGCCCTTCAGTCTCTTGGATTGATTAATGGAACATTTCTTGTTGTGAATAACTCAACGCCATGGAACAGTATTCCAATCAAAGTTGATTATAAATTAACACTCATTTTAACTGATGCAGATAATTGTGTCAATGTCACAGCAAATACATCATGAAACATTACATATGGATGCTGTAATATAAACAAGAATTTGAGAACTTCATTATCATCCAGTCCATCACTACCATCTAGTTCCTAAATTTTTTGTCATTGTTTAGACTGCAGTCAGATTGCACAGAATAGTTTGTTACTTATAAACAGTAGGTGCAACTCTTTTCTTAGGTACAGTTAGCAACAAGGAGGAGGAAGATTTCCTTCTGCTTGGGGTATTAGGAAAGAAAATATCTTCCTTGAACTGCCATGATAGGCCATACTTCCCTCCTAACAGGCAAACAAGGGAGGGAAAAGGACTAACAGAAGAGTGCTAAATAAGCTCCTTTTTTTATATAGAATGAAAGGAAAACACAGCTAGTGACAGTGCTGTGGGCAACAACCCTTTGCCTCAGTTTCCCCTGCTTGGTGTTGTGAATGCCTGGTAGGGATATAACCCCTTTCTATATTAATGTCTTGCTTTTCCCTCTCCAGGGAGTCATACTCAGTTTGTGAGCTAACACAGTCCCAGACTAAGGCAGCGCATCCTGGTACATTCTTTTCTAGTCCTCAGAGCAAAAACACTCTGCCTGTCATCTTTTTTTTACCATAGTCCTGCTGCCTTTGTTCTCTGCACAGCTCGAGCTGCTGCAGGGCTCAGCCAGGGTTTTCTGCTCCTTTCACCAGAGCTTTTTAACCAGTGAGCTTTGGATGTGCAAATGAGAGCTATACTTTCCAGAGCTGAGTTACAAACACATATTTCATTCCTGAGATAACTCTGATCCCTGCTCTTCATTCACAGAAATAACTGCAAGGTTTAAAATAAATGTAGACTCATCCTGTTGAGCTAAAGTGCTTTTGTATATATAACAAGATTTTGGCCTCACTTTTTTCTCTTTTTTTGTCAATGACACATTAAAGGCTTGTTTCTGATTAGATTAGACTTGATAGACACTGGTATAAAAGTCTCATGTTATTTTAGCATCTCCTGTCATTTCAGGGTTAGAGGAGAACTAACAAGGAACATTATTTAGGGAAGTTCCTTTTCATATGAAACTGAAGCCCTTGTTTGTAGACATTGACAGAAAACTATGCCGTAACTCAAGCTTTCCTCTACATATTCTTATCTCATTCTAAGCCCAAACTTGAAATTGCTGCAATCAAAAGCAATCCAGAAAAGGCATTCCTAGTTATATTTGGAAGTTGATCTCTGCCATTAAGAAAATACATACCAACTCTGTGAAGAGGAAAACCACACTAAAATAGCCTTAGCATATTATGCAATACATTTTCTTTGTATTTATATGTTTCTTTCTAATGGCTATGCTATTTTTTTACTGGGAAATGAGCTGAAGCTTACATTTTTGAACAAAAAATCCCATTCCAAACCAAACCCAAATAATAATTTTATAGCCACAGAATATATAGGTAATGCTGGTCAGTTATTACAGTCATGTCTGCTTTTCCAGAAGTTTCAGGTTATTGGTCCCATCTTGAATGAAAACATACATTTTGTTGAATATGAGCAGATTTGTGAATACTCATCTGAAAAAAACCCCAACAATTTCTACCAACCAATTCTGAATTATAATCTTCCATAAAAGGATTTTATATTTGTCTCTAGAAAAAACCCCATATTTTGGTCTTTAATAGCTGTGGTCCATCCTGAGTCTGTTCATAACCATTAGATAGGGCAATGTATATTTATTCATTCTCCCTGCTCCCTTCCCTTATTTTTTGATTGCCAGGTTTAGTCAGGCATAAAAATGAAGCTTTTGTGCAGTCACAATGTCTCATGATTTTTCATGTAGCACATAATTTTGTTTGTCTACATAAAATGATTGTGAAGTTAGGGTTTGTTCAGATAACAGGACATTTCACTCAGCCATCACATTTTGACATTTGATAAGTAATTAACAAAAGGAAAGAACAGCTGTTAAGAAAATGCTTAGTGACAACATGTAAATGATTTAAGGCCAATTCGTGAACCACATAAGTCCCATTTAAATATAAAATGTCATGAGATGCACAGTAAAAAAAATGCATGATGTCTTTTCTTTACAGTCTAACAAAGAATTAGCCTTCATCATCCTGAATAAATAAATGTGCCATCAAATACCCCTGTCATCTAGGATGGGAAGCTGAAAATCCTGTATCCTAAAGATCAATCTTATGACAAATAATAAACACAAAATACAGTAAGTATTATAAAAGAAGGAAGATTACTGGATTTCTTTCTTAAACTTCAGCAGCATTTTCCCCAGGCTTTGTGTCATACTTTTACTCATGCTGGTCAGCTAGAATAAAAGATCAGATAGATCAAAGTTAGCATGTTTGAAACAAAAGTGAGTAGGATGCCAAGTATAATCCTATGGACAAGACAGAGAAGAGGAAATAAGAATGAGCAACAAGGGAAAAGTGTGACAGAGGTTGCAGATGACTAAAGAAAGCAGGTTTATGAATGAAAAGAATTCTGAAAAGTCAGCTGTCCAAAACAGACCACGGTTTTGGCAGATTTAATGTCCACCATTACTGTTACTTGCACGGCAGATAAACCACACTGATACTGATTCAGTGACCATTTAATGACTACCCATAAAAGCAGATTATTAGTTGTCATAATATAGATGGGAAATAGAGAATTTTGCTTCTCTAAAGATACTTTCTTGAGGCTCTCCTTACCTGGACCTTAGCCACGACACTTAGAATGATATTAATAGATTTCTCTTGGCTCTTGAAGCATTTTGACCTTAGATGGCTGTGGAAGTAGGTAGAGTATGTGCCAACCTACAAGCTAGTGAGCATCTGCTGCACCCTGCCATTACAAATACTTCTGTTCTCATTCTACAACTGCTTCATTGATGGGATTCTAGGACAAGGGCCTGATTGCTGCTGGTTAGGAAGAGCTATTATGTGTGCTTCAAAAGAGAAGTAAGAAAGAAGGTACAAGCACCTTAATATCACACCCAAGAGCCAGCAATTGAAACAGGCTCACAGCAGCCTCCCAGAGAAGTGGCAAGGCTTTCCATGGTTCTCTTACACTTGCAGAGACATTTCTATGTACATTTGGCATATTCAAATATACTGGTCCCCTGAGGGAGATAGGAACAAATCCTTTTAGCAGGATGTTTTTATGTGGGAATGGTTTATGAATTATACGTTTTCTCCTTCATCCAAGAAAAGGCCAAATGGTCAGACAAGGTCAAGGGGGAGATTACTTTTGGCTTTTGAAACAAGGAAGAGTAAGGTTTCCTGCTAAACTCAAGTTTCTGGTGTGCTGGGAAAAGCAAGCAGCAGAACTACTGAGGGAAGACAGCCACGGACATAATCCATGGGCCACGATGCCACTCAAGTGGTGAAACAAACACTGCAGTGACCAAGCACTACAAAAACAAGCTTCAGGGGGACTGGAGTGCTTGAGGCAGAAGCTTTACAAGCATGACAGCTGTAGCTGAATGCCCAAGCTCCAGGCTGTCCCTGCTGGATGGCGGCAGCCCAAGCTGCTGGGGCATCGCCGACCTGACCCTCAGCAGCAGCTGCAAGGCTGGCCTGAGACTACACGTCAGCTTCAGAGACCTGCTTAAGTGATGAGCAGCAGGGAAGGGGAAAAGCATTATCAGACTGGTCTTTGGAGGCCCATGATCCTTCTCACTGAATTAACCAAAGAGTGCTGAGACTTTCTTGAGTAAGAGCTAACAAATGATGAGGCCCTTAATTTGTAAGTCTAGCAAGTTTGACTTGGGGATGATTAAGTAAAGGTGATTGGTGATTAGTGACACAGGAGCCCAGAAAGAAATCCCAAGAACCCTTAATCCTGAGAGTCACAGATCTTTGGGATCAGGACAGTTAAAAGACTGTTCTGGGGGGGTATTAATAAAAAGAATATTGGAAATGTTGAAGTGACAAAGAAGAATTCTTACATGTGAAGCAGCTGACATTTAGCAATAGGCCTGAGATTTCTAATAGCACAGAGCTTTCTCCTGACAGTTAATACCAGGATAAAGAAAACATCTGGAAAGTAGGACTTGTGTATATTCTGCTATGTTTATAATTCAGAATTAATATAGAACACAGAGTCATTGCTTTTACAAAATCCTTTTACTGACTGTAACTGTATTTTAAGCCATTCCTGAGATGTTGATATGCATTTATGAAATTGAAATGCTAGCCCTCACACACAGTGGCACTGCACTAGAGCATCAGTTTGTGTCATTATGGTGATGATGAAATTTAGAAGGGGAGCAGTTGTTGCTTATGAGATTACTTAGGGTATACAATCAAAAACCTCAGCACAGATGCCATTTATAACTAGTTGTTAGCTTGAGGTCAGATGAGAACATTTCTGGCACAAAACAGCTACACAGCAAAATAAACACAAAGTGTAAATGTGTTCTCCAAATCAGCAGCCAAGCAGCTCTAGTTTGTCCATAAAGCACTCCAGATTCTGGCTGAAATTCCAAGGCTATAAGTACAACATTAGAAGTGTTAGAAATAGTTTGCTGCAAAATGCTGTATAATAGCAGTATCTGTAATGCATTTAGGAAGTTGCTGTTTACTCTGAATGGCTCTCCTACCAAAATAGGTTACCTGGCATGGAGCAGTTAATGAGATCCTAAAGGATTTTCAAATAAATGGTTAGTTTTTACTTAAATGAGGGCATCTGTCCCATGATAATTGGTATAAATGCAATCCTTTGCTATACTTGCAAACAAACACAAGGAACTGTAGTGATGCTTCTTTTATTTCTTAGAAATACTATTTTATCTAGAATTATAAATATGGCAAGGCATAGATAACTCAGGATTAAAAAAAACCCACATTTTCTCATTTTCATCAGATATCTAGAAATTAGTGGCACCTTAGGATTGTTGATCAGCAAATAGATGTAGCCCAAAAAGGTAAAAGGGCTCTCTGTCTACTGTAAGAAGTACAGCCAAGACCATGGCTGAGTTAGGTATGGCAGGCACAAGGCAGAATATACACAAGCATTATCACTACTGATTCTGGTTTAAAAAAGTAAATTAGCAGCTGTAATAAACTGTGCATGCTTCTGTAGTAACAATTGTGTATATATGTTTTCCCAGAGTCATTCCCAAGTACTTGGCACCTCTCAGGATGCATATGTTCATAAATATTCTGCAAGAGGGGCGTCATTAGCTATAGCTCCGGTTCATCCTGTCTTGTAACTGTAAACTTCTAGTCAAGGATGACAGATCATCAGACCTCATAAAAAACCTTGGAAGGAGCATGTTGTTCTTGAGACATACCTAGTTATGCCAAGCTTGAGGAGGTCCCAAAAATGCAAAAAGGCTTGTTGAGGGAAGCAACACCCACATTTTCATATTTCAGCTGACATCCAGCTGAGTGCTCTCAGCAGTGTTGTTTTCACTTTTTTGTTGTGTTGGGGGAAGAGCAATCTGCCAGGGCTCAGCCTACTCACTGCCTTCTCTCTGCCAAGCCTGTTCCACAGGGAATATGTGGGCAGCAGCCCCTCAGCTGTCCAGGGGAGCAGGGCTGCAGTCCAGCCAATCCCATCCATGCCCCTGTCCTCCACAAGTGGCTGCACAGAGGGCACTATGCCACAGACACACCATAATAAGTATCAGGGGTTGGTTCTCATCAGACCGTATCGATTTTTGAAGCACAGTAAGTCTTTTCAGTTTCAGAGCAAAGACTGCCACTGTGGGCTGCCTGATTATAAAGTTAATTAGGAGAAAATGTCCAGTAAGTTTTGACATTTCACTTGCTCCATGAATTATCACCTTTATTTCAAGCAACCAGCCGGAATCGCTCGCTGTTAAGCTGGTGGTTTTCCTTTTATGGTTTACTGATTTTGCAGCTAATTGTGAAGAAAACCATTTTTGGAATGCCTGGGCAGTACAAGTGTGAATCACAGCAGCAAGCCATTGCTTCTGTCTCCCAACATGTATCATGGAACTATTTTCTTCCATCCCTTTTGTAGTACAGTACATTCTACATTATGAATCATTTTCATGCAAAAATAGAAACAAGTGATGACTATGTTCACTTCACAACAGAGAAGAACTGGCATCTCATAATTAAATTGCCAGGTTTAGTGGCATTGTAACAAATGCTGCACACATGGCCTTGAGTGTCAGCTGTAGAGAGGTTAATAGACCCTTAACACGTTTCCTAACAAAATACAATTTTTTAAAAAGTCAAATTCTGGTCCTGGGGGAAGGGCCAAAATAACACATTGATATTTAGTGCCATTTTAGATGTTGTAACACTGATAATGCCATACCTAAAAGGAAAATGAAATGCTGCTGTTCACAACACTGAGCTAGGTGCCCATCATCCCCATGAAGGGAATGAAGGGAACAAACCACCTGGGAAGTGGATGTACAGTCTACAGCATTCTGGGGTGTGGAAGGTGAGATGCTTCATTCAGGCACTTTGTTCATCTCTTCCATCAATTCTACCTACATCACCCACTGGTGCTGCTGAGCTGTGTCTCCCAGACATGAGCCAAGAGCATAGCTCTCAGGAGTAAAGTGCCAAACCTGACCTAATAATCCTGCTGGGATGCTGGGAGTATTAACTCATGCTTATTGCCCTCCTAACATGGCTGCTTGGTTTTCCTCCAGTCTGGAGCATGCACCTGCTTGGGATGTGGGCAGAAAAAGCCTAAGCCTTCCTGCAGGAGATGATGCAGGGATTCCCTTAGGTGCCTAGCTCGGCCCACAACAGATGTCCATTTCGTGAGGCGTAGTAATGACTGGAGACTTAACGCTTTCCAGCTGCTCAGCATGGCCCATCATCTAGTTCTGCTGGAAGACACTGCAGTCACACTTGCATTTTCAATCTGGTAAATTCAGTCAGGTAAACTGAAGACACCAGCCTTTAAATCCCAGTCTCTCTGCCTGAAGCAGTTGCCCCTTCTGTAATACTCCAGTGGTAGGGTAACTTGAGCATTCTTCAGTGAGAATACATCAAGCTGCAGGTTTGACGGCCTTTTTATTTTGCTTTTTTTTCTTTATTGGAAAGATTGTGACTAGAGCGCTATTCAGTGGGGTGCCAAACCCACAGATGGGAAGTATAGTTACACAGGTTGGAATTGCCTGTGCAGTGATAGCTGACAATTTAATCAACAACATATCCAATATATTGAATGAAGTAGTAAAATGGAGCTGCAGTGGCCTTGAGCTTGATCTCTTGCAGTAAATCGGAATTGTATTACAGAGGCCAGAGAAGTCATGCTACTACTGAAGCTATCAGAGCTGGCCTTAATACTGAAAGGGCTGAAGGCATTTTAAATTTTATGGAATTGTAATTTGAGCAAGAAGGAAACTTCACAGATTTTTTTTTTTTTTCTGCCACATGGACATGATATGCATCCATTGCATTCACTCCTCTTTTTAGCAGCAGAAATATTCATCCTTCAGCTCATCTACAATTCATCTTAGCCAAGACACTGCTCCTTGTAAATCTGGCAGATACTCTTAGTTGTTTTAAACCCTTAGAAGGGAAGAAATAAAACTCTGTTTATCTTATCTGGGTTTTTTAGAGGATGGTTAACATATATTGCTTTTCATTATGCACAGCAGAAAGGACCTTCAAGATTGAATAGTCACAAAAAGAAAGCTAAGGTGTTTTGGTAGCCATCTGAAGATATTTTGGCTGTAAATCCCATAAACATGAACTGATGAGTTGCCTTTTTATTGGCAGCCATCTCATTGCAATTAAAAAGACAATTCCTGTAATACAGTTCTTTGCAAGCTGTGCTGAAAGCACCAATGAGCACAAAAGCCACAGGTCTAAGTCATGGGGGTAACAGGACCTCCCACATCAGCCAAAATGAAGTTGCTGTTGATTGTCAGGGTATTAATAGATGAGCTTATCACACCTTTTTGCAACAATTTAAGGAGTTTCTAACACTATATTTGTGGTTGCCATGCTCAGAGTGAAGTCAAGAGAATGTACTCAGTGCCTCAACAGCTTCAGTGTGAAGTCTGTTGGTTTAGGTAAAATTCCACTTCACCTGCAGTTAAAAACAAGAAGCAGACTGTGGCAATAAAGCAGCTTCTGTTCTGCTAGTTTTGCTGTGGAAAGGGGCAACTTCCAAGACACTCAGTAACTGGGGCAGGTAACTTCATAGGTCACCACAGAGCCATTCACTGGATCTCATTTAGAAGTGCCTCTAGTCTGGCAAGTTCGAGCTTATTTAAATAAGGCAGCCCCTCACACCTCTCCAGACTACCAGCTCAGCTAATGCTAAGCTGATTTGAATTACTTCTCATGTGCTCAGGTCACACACAAGAGCTCCTATGCCTCAGCAAACACAAGGCAATTTATGTACATGTTTTGCATTTCAGATGTCCATGCATATTTTATTAGTGGAAATATTCATTTGCATAGTACTTACTGAAGGAAATTTTTGAGGTCCTCGGGACTGCAGAACAAAGCAAACCACCTGGACTGAAAAAGAAGCAATTATGGTGAGTTAAAGCACTGTTGACCGTTTCAGTAATTTCTACCAGTTTTTACTTCAAAATAGCTGGCTGTTTTGAGTGCACTCAGGCAGTGTAGCCAAATTTACTGTAAAATGAAGGACCCCTGTACATGACAGGGCACAAACAAGCCAGAATATTCTTCTTCAAAATGGTTTGGTTTTAGATAGCTCTGGTCTGAAGAGATCTGTATCAACAGTGATATCTACCAAGGCTGTGTCTGCAGAAGCCCTATTTTCCAGATGTTGAGTGAGGACAGCCTCTAAAGTAAATTAGTATTTATGTCCCAGTTCTGCAAAGTTCATGCCTGACTTTTAAGCACAGGTTCACCTCTTACTCAAGTTAATCACACATTTAATTGCTTTATTAAATGGGGACAAAATGAAGCATATCCTTAAGAACATACTGGATCAGGACCTACCCCACAGATGGTCAAGATGGAGGGCTTGATCCAGATACCACTGAAATCAAAAAGAAGATTTCAGTGGCCTTTAGTTGAAGCATATAAATGGGACTCACAGGTGTGTTTCAATGTTGGAATAGATAAATCAGTTTTCCTATCACATAATTTTCATCTGATTTACTTGCATGCAAACCTCAGAGCTGGAAAAGAGCTGAGGGTTTAATGCCCTGGTATACTGTTAATACCCTGGAAGGAAAAGTCAGCACAGACAGCATGATGACAGAACCTTCAAGCAACCAATACTTCCCAGACTTCCACATCACGGAGAAGAAGAATATGGTGGAACAGCAGGTAGAAACTGACTCCTGGGTATGGCCCATCCTTTTGTATAGGTATCTTTCAAGGTTCTGCTCTTGCTTAAGCACAGCTCCCCATAAAGCTAAGGCTCCAATGATTTTCTAAAGCACTATTTATAATTAAGTAATTACACAAAACTACTCTATTATAATAGAGAACGTTCAGGGGGAAAATAAGCACTTTAAGATAATAATTAAGACTTACATCTTCAAACAAAAATAGAAGAATTACAAATGGCAAATAGCCAAAAACCCCTTTGGTAAGTTAATTCAAACTGAGCTGAGAATGTCAGATTTATTGCTGTGGGTAGCTTGACTGAATGGCTCAAAATTAATATGCCACTTTTGTTTTCATCTCCACATTACTGATATTGCTGCACCAAACAGCAAGTAAGCCTGGAAAAGAATTTCCTTTCTAGGATCTAATTTGAGACTGCAAGTTAGCAGAGGAGAGAGACCCTCCCCATGATGAGTGAATTAGAATACAAACATGTGAGCAACAGTAAGGATCTGAACTGGGGCTGTTTTCTGCAAGGCCATGGGTTCATGTAGGCTGTATTCAAAAGTCTTCTTTAGACGCCCTGAACATTCTTCTAAGCTTCACTGAAGAGGTAAAATCTCTGTTCAAGAGGTGAAAAGCGTTTTTTGCTGGGCACCTGTCACACTAGACAGTCTTCTGTTCCCTATGCTATCTCAAGCACAGAGATTCAGGACAAAAAGTACTGCCCACAAGGATATACAACTTCTGAACAGTGTAATTAAAATGAAGTTACCTCACAAGAATGACTGGACCCAAAAAGGTCAGAATTGCTGGAGTTCATCAAACAATTAAACACACCACCTCTGTACTTTGAATAGAAAATAAGACCAAGAGGGGGAGGAGCACAATGGCTGTGCTTCTCACAAAAAAATCAAAATATAAATATCTAGGTTTATTTGGGGATTTCTTGCATCCACAAAGGGAAGATTGGTGATGAGAACTGAAGAAACAGAACAAATATGAAAAAAAGTATACTTTTAACTACAGCACTCAAATGTCTCCCTAGGGGAATTGAAAAAACCCAGCCAACCTACTTCTTGTATATGAAAATTGTGAAAACACGAAAGCAAAGTATTCTGAGAAACGAATTCTAAATCTCAGATGGTATCCTCCACTTGAGTGGGGCCTTTTTTCCTCGAAGGGAAAAGGCAGATTTTAACTTGCCAATCATCCCAAAGGGCAAAGTTTCACTGCGGATCTAGCAGACATTACTGGTCATATATTAGCTACAAAATAACAATTCCTAGAACCTCCACCCACTTACACTCTGAAAGTGAGCCACAGACAGCTACTGTTTCTCTTATGTACATAAATGATTACTTTCCTTTACAATGTAAGGCGCTGGGATTTCTTCTGGACGCTTTTAAGCAAGTATGTTGCTAACGTTGTCCCAGTCACACCTCCAAAAATAGGAAGAAAGCACGCAGAAGCATTTAGTAGCAAGATACCAACTTGCAGCTTACAGATAGATAACCTTCTTCTGCCTTCTCCTTTGAAACTGTGTGTGGGCTTCACTTGTTGAGTTGGGCTTCTTGCAGGCAGCGTCACACAGCTTAACTACTAATTAGCATTGGCTGATTGAGCAGGTAAATTCAGTTTCTTGTGCAGTTTATTCTCTGAAAGCAGATTGCAAATGGAAATTCTCAATTTGTCTTTATTTTAACTAGTCAAGAACTGATGAAAGCACAAACCAATACTGCTTCCTCATTCTTTCATCATGAAACTATAAATCGATTCTTATGAAAATTATTGAAATAACAAAACAATCCAGAGCTATGAAAAGCTAAGAGAAGCCTCTTGTCTGAAAAAACTAGAGTGTTCCTTAGAGTTGTATTAGATCAGCGGTGAAATTTTGCCCTTTGGGATGATTGGTAAATCTCCCTTTCCCCTTTGAGGAAGAAAAGCCCAACTCAAATGGAGGATACTATTTACATGATTCCTTTGGTGCCTTAAGTTTTAGCTTTCCTGTTTTTCAGATTCTGTGCTGCCTAGGTGTGTAGTTCTGAGCCTCATATTAAATGCTAGTAAGCTCTCCTCACAGAGTAGGTAGACAAAACAAATCTTTTTCCTGCTGAAGACCAAGGACAACCCTTACAAGTTTTCAGGCCCAAAAGCACAAACAACAGTGGACTGGAGGGAGAAAACAAGAAGGATGGGACCCCATGACCAGAGGCTGTAATTGGACAATTAAATCCCAGTATGCAAATAGACCAAAACTTATAAAAGTATGAGACCTCATGACCAGTGGTCCATTTTGTGACCATTTTGGGTCCACCTTGGGTGTAGCCCTGGCCAGGCTCTTGTCCTTCCCAAGGTGTACCCTTTAAGGCCTTTTAAGAAATACCTACTTTATTCTCTACCTCTGTCTAGTCTCTGGTCCAGGTCAGCCTTCCCAAGCCATCACCTTTCTTCCTAGTAATAAAACAGTGAATGGATGTAACTATCAGCATTTCTGGTGAAAACAAGCTGCTTTGGCTAGGTGAGGGCTGAAGACATAAACATACACATTTGAATATGGGATGCATTTTCCCCATGCTTCTGATAGAAAACATGATTGCATCAGATGTTGTCTGAAAACTGCCAGTCTGCTTTAGACTGTTCAGCAAATTACCTCAGTAACTGCTTGCCTACACACACAGTATGCAAGGAGGTACTTTTCTCTCAAATGCAGATGAGAAATAAGGTCTCAGGCTTGATAATACTTCCAATCTGTTCCACAAGCAAGTGACTGATTTGAAATATTTTTCAACTGCTAACATAGAAGGAGGCTTATCTTTAGAGAGAGGCAGCCAAGAGAGAAGGACCATGCATATGAACCTTTTTCCCGTTTCCCCCAGTTTCATTGCTTGTATAGTGAGATTTTAAGGAGAGAAATATAGCAAAAGTGTTTTATACATCTCTTCAGTAGCCAAAGAGAATTTATCAATATTTTGGCACTGACACCCATGTTCAAGTGTAATTTATGCCAGATAAATGATGAATCTACATCATGGCAGTGTAGGAACCTCCAGCTTGGACCACATGAAGATTTCTTCAGGGTACATGGAATGGGTCTCCTTAGCTAATGCATCCTTGGGGAAAGGTAGAACACAGGCAAACTCAAGGGAAAGAAAAGCTGATGAAGATTATTTTGTACCATTCCTTCCAAGGCCCAGCAAAGAACCACAAAAGGATTTTAAAGGTTTTAGGGAAGCTACTGCCTGCAGAAACCCCCACAGCATCAATCCATTTAGGCTGCTATGGTGGAAGGGGATGGAAAAGCTAACAGAGAGGCATAACTTCCCTTCATGATTAGCCTGGACATCACAGTCCATTTCAAAAATGAAGGAACTTGTCCTGCTGGTAGAATAATGAATGATTAAAATGACAAGAAGAATTGCTGAGGTGTTCCTTTGCTCTTGGCTTTCAGATGAACTGGCTTTTAATCTGCCTGGTGGGGATGACTTCCTCAGAGAGTCAACAGAAGACAATCCTCTAATACTTTTTATCTTGGCAGCCTTTTAAAGTGCAATGTTCATATAAATAAACACCATTATTAACTCCATGGAAAAATGCCTAGCATTCTCAGAGTTGAAAACGCAAATCAATTATGCAGTGTCTTAATTCTACCATGTTTAAAAAAGGGAAAAACATCTAATGACATATTACACAGCTTTGTGAATCAATTCCAAATTATTGGAAATTGTCACACATCCCAATCCATTAAGAAGCTTTATTTTTAAGCATATTCAAGACCTTTTGAATCAATGTAAAGACTACACTGACCATAGAGCTTTAGAGTAGACCTTAAATTATGATTTTCCTAGTCTGTGTGACTAATTTTGCAGCAATAAAAGACTCTGCATTTCCACTTCAGACACAGGGAGCTTCACAGGTTTTTCAAAGGCCTCTGGTTTGATTAGTCTTTGAAAAACAGTGGTTATTTAATAGAGGAAAATATTTATGGTAGTCAGTCTTGAAGACCTTAAAAACAGGGGGAACTATGAAACCCCACTGCCTTCCTGGGGTTGCAAATCATCTAATGGTTTAGAGATCATGACAGAGTGGGAAGATGGGAGAGAGCTGATTTTTTCCTGTTTTATTTCAAGAGCTGTGTATTTTAGCAGGGTGAAAGAACCTCTCTACTTAGTTTAAAAAAATAAATAAGCTATCACTCCAGAAAGAGACTTTTCTGCAATTCTAGACACATAAAAACTAGCAGAAATTCCTCTTCTCAAGGGCCATTAGTAGCATTTTTCTGGCTGCCAAAAAGCATGTGTCTTTTAAGAAGGTACCACAGGACCAGGAATGTGCTATGGTGATGATACAGTCAGCAACTATCTATATTTTGAGGCTGACAGACCTGGAAGGAAGGGGAATGATTGTCTGACCTCCTAGGGGTTGCCTTGTCACAGGGAAGCAACCAGCACAAGATGGTGATACCTAGATGACTTGAGAGAGAGGTACTGAATGGAGAGCTGGTATTGTTTGCTGATCAGGGTGTCAATTACTACTGATAAAAGTACCAGCTTACTAATAGGGAAGTTTAACTCCTGAGCAAGTACATGCCTACCCAAAGGTCTGATCTGCAAGATGAAGATTATGCAACTGGAACAATCTAAGTACTCTATTCCAGCTTTTGGGGGCCACTAGAAATGTATAAATCCAGCTACCACCCCTGCCAGTTGAGAACACCCTGCAGGAGCAAGGCAGGGGTTCCAGCCTCAGCTAGAGTGTTGCTATTATTCTGAAAACAGTGGTGGATTCATCTTGCACCAATTATTACACATTTGCATCAAACTTTTGTCTTCCTCTCATGGCTGTTCTCCTAATTTTATATTCTTTCACCCCCTTTCTTTTCCATCTCATTTTTTCACTACAATTTCCTGTTTGGCTCCTCCTAAAAAAGCCAAGTATCAGTGTGCAGTCACTACAGAACACTGTATGACATCCTGTTTGAATGGCAGGATCCTAGGGCAGGAACTGTCTACTACTCTGCATACATACAGCACCCAGTAAAAAGCAGACCCATTCTTCAACAACCTGAAGCTGAAATTCTCAATAATGTCATCAGGAGTTATTGTGTCACATCTCCCAACCAGAGTTGTGCGGGAATACGCCTCACCTTTAGGCTATTACTGTTAAAGTCATCTTTACTGAATCTTCTGTGTCTGAAGGTGTCCCAGTTGATCTCTGCACAATTTCTTGAACAGTATCTCAGGAGTCTCAAGTTCAGGACACTGAAATAAATGCTCCCTTCTTCATAGTTCTTATTTGAAAAAGCCATAGGAATTATTTGTCTAAGGAGCAGCTAGAAGGGAGTCAACCATTTCAAAACTGCTATTCTACATTGTCTGAAGATGACACTATGACATCAGACTTGTCCTTACAGGAAACTGGACAACTAAGGTCCCCATCCCTACTCCAGTCATTTCTGTGTTTTCCTCACAAACTTAGTGTAAGTCCTAAACCCCCTCCTTTTTTAGTGTATACACAGCTATCAACAACTGAATTCTTCAAAAAGAGAGTAAAACAGATAACCTGACAAGCTGTATCTGTTCTTGTAGGAGAGAACTTTCCTCAAAACCAGAAATTGGAGCAGATACAAGCTAGTTCTCCTCATTCCAATCACAAATCTGTACTAATGATAAAAGGTAGGTATGAATAGAAAAGAGATCTCTCAAATTCTCCATCATCTCTTTCTCTGTCCCAAAGATGATTCAATCTCCTTTCCAAGGTTCTGTTAGGCATAGGTATAAAATGTAGTACACAAGTTTCAGAATTGTCCCCTTTGGTTGAAAATGACTTTTTTTTCTTTATACTCACACTGCATCCCCCAGAATGTTAATATACATTGCCGTCTCAAATACCTACTACTCTCATAGGTAAAAAAAGGTTACTTTTCAAGACTCGATTTTATGGAAGTTTTGCAGAGCTGAATGTTTTTAACTGAAAAGTTTGATTTAAAAAACTGAATGAAACCTCCTTAATTGTCCGTTACAGCATGAAGACTTCCACAGAAAAGCCATTTTTAAAAGCAGTATTTGAAGGCGAAACTTTCAAGTGTCTAGTATTTCCCATCCACCCCCACTGGAAAAGGCCAGCAAGGAGATTATGGGAACTCCCCTTAGTTACTCAACAGTTAGCAAACCAGTTTCTCTTAACTGGACCGAGTCCAATAAACACAGCATAGTCACGGAAGTGACACACATAAATGCAGGAAAGCAGTAATTTTACTACTGCTTGTGCTTAGGTTGTTGGCAAACAATTTCCGAGAGCGGCCTCCTCCTCCAGAGCAGCAGGCAGAGCTGCCTCAGCCCTGGGAGCAGAGTCCTTAGAGACCAGGGGCTGAAAGCCAAAAAACCAGTGTGCTCTGCCTGCCATGGGGCCATCAGCTGCACTCCTGTATTTCCTGCTCACCTACCTCCTAAGCTATAGTATCACCCAAATAATAAGACTGATCTTATTAGCAGGCCCTTAATCCTCACTAACCTTCTCCTTTAGCCATTAGCTATCATTAATTTATTAAATGTTATCCTAACAGGCTGCAAATTGACCAGCTACCACTATTCCTCATCCAGCCATGAATTTCCCTGTCAAAACTCCAGAGCCACAAGTGATGATGGGAAGCCTTTTCAGGACTGCTCACCTACAACCTTGATGCAGTGTCTTAGTCCTGCTCAGCGATTCCCGACACTACTAGAATGAGTTAGGAGACCCATTCTAAAATTTACCAGGCTGTGGCATGCAACTGTTGATCCCCCTTCACTGGAAGGATTGCTTTATGAAGGTAGGGTTGCACACAACAGTAAGCCCAGGAAGCTAGCAGGGGCACTTCTGGGAATCATGTAGCTTGGCACAAACCTCCTTGAGATCACGCAGTCCAACTCCCTGCTCAAAGCAGGATCTGCTGAAGACATTTGCCCAGCACGTAATCAGCTGGGTTTTGAATCTGCAGAGATCCCACATCTGTGTTTCACCACTTACTGCAAAAGAAGTGTTTTCTCCTGTTCAAGGAGTATTTTCAAATCCATGCCCATCTCCCCTTGGCCAGTGGTGCTACCAAGATTAAATCTGGCTGTTGTCATTCCTTCCCATCAGGGATCAGTAGGATATCCCCCTAGGTCTACATGGTGAGGGAGGAGTCTTTGGGCCCAGTAATCTCCCACCTCAATGTCCAGTTTGGACTAAAACACCACCAACTGTTTTCCTGCACTGTTGTGCCACCAAGGCTTTTGTTTTAGCTGGAACACAACAGGAGAACCTCCACCCTATTTGACAAGATGATGGATTGTCTCTTGTAAAGCTATCAGAAGCTGAACTTGAAATGTCAGAGTGTTCCTACACAGACACACATCCAGAAAACTGCCTAGTGACCCAAGGCCTGTGTCACAATCGCAAAAGCACCTGCAAGCACACCTCAGCCAAAAGGTTCATGACCAATGCCATTAGCTTCCACCACGCTTGACTTACTGTATCTCAGAAGACATCCTTCCATTAGCAGAAAGAACTGCAATCTACCACTCCCATCCTGCAGCTGAAGAATTAAGTAAACAGGGCTGTAAGACTTCAATTACTGACCTCAAAATCAGGCATTTCATTTAGGTAACAGCAACATGGACACTCACCCTAAACAAAACCATCTTTGATTCCTGAGACTAGAGCACCCCAAGCTAAAGTGGCCTTCTCACACATTCATCTTACCAAAGGCAATTCTCTTGGCTAAGGCAGTCTTTCAGGATCCTTGTGGGTCGCTTCTAACTCAGAATATTGGGATGTCATGATATCCCAGTGGAGAAAGTCCTTCCCTTTTCACCTCAGATGTTTCCACATGCATGCTGAGCTGTCGCAGAGGACCGAATGGGTTAAGTGTGATTCCCAGCCTACTCAAAGTCAAGGCACCAGACTGGCTACACCAAAAATTCTTGTCAGATTGCTGTTTGCATTACTTACCTATAAAAATGAGACTTCCAATACTCCAGCAATTCAGAATCCCAAGTGGTTGTTCTGATGGTTCAGTAAAATTCTCCTCAAACTGTGCCATCCTAAGTATGTCTTGCCCCTTAGCTCTTAGAGCACAGGATGAAGACTGGTTAGGAAGTGTCAGTTTGATTACTTATTTTGCAGAAGGCAAATCCTAATTGCTAGGAAATTTAGACTGCATAAGCTTCCTGAATCAGACTGCCAGCATACAAACAACAGTTCTAAGGAATTCTGATGCTGGCTATTGAAACACTTTGGACAAGCCTTCTCTGGAAAACCAGTAGAGCTGTTCATAATCCTCAGAGAGCAGAGCTTTAAGATCAGTGACCATAAACACTTGATCAAGTGTTCCTGAATTCAGATTGAACAGCTGTCCTAATTTTAGATGCTCACTGCAATTATAAATACATCAGAGATGACTGGAACAGTTTAGAACATTAGGAACTGCTCAGCTGGGACCAGTGAGGGTACCCAGAAGCAGGGGCCATCACTTTGTTTAAAGGCCAGCAGCATCCCCAAACAAGATAACCATACAGTATATAGACAGTCAAGGCAGTTGTTGCCAGGAGAGTGGAGAGGCAATGGGCATGAGCAGCCTCTGGCATTCTTTCAAGTTCTTGGATTTGTCCTTGGTAGAAACCAGGTTTGTCTTCCACTTTAAAAAAAATTTAAACCTTGACAAAAAACTAGTGCTAGAAGCATAATCATGCTCAATAAGGAATGAGGAACAAAATGTTTTCCTTCTTTACTTGGAGCTGACTGCAACCTGAATGGCAACTCAGACATGGCAGTTTCAGAAAAGCCCAAGTGTGAGACTAAGTTACCCCAATGTAGCAGCTGACAGGGAATAAACTCCAAAATAATTAAAAGAAAGCAAACAGGTTTAGTTGTCCGAACAAGGAATTTTAATTTTAGGTCAACTATTGAACTAGGTCAACATCCAGTTCACAATGTCTACAGATAGTGGGCATAGCCAGTCACTACGGTAAGTTTATTGAAGCACCAAGCTCCACACAAGACTGTAAAATACATTTTAAACTACTAGTAAGAAAGCTTCTTCAAGTCAACAATACTATTAAGGGCCAGAGTTTAAGGACTAAGTTTTCACCTTCCAAGCTATTTTAAGACAGCCAATCCATTGCATAAGCAAACCAAACTGCTACATACTGAAACACAGAGCAGCAACTGCATTGAACAATTCCTGTAAATAATTCAAGGATACATTGAAACAGTATGGGTAAATTGTAATTTTTTATTGGAAAACAAATATACAACTTGGAATGGATTTGAGGCAAATCGTGCCATAAGCAGATTTTTTTTGAAAATAAGTGGCTAAACAAAGTTTAAAAAGCATAGTAACAAGAGGAGAAAATGTTTTCTGGCACAGGACCAGCAGTACAAAAAAAACTTGTGTACGAGTACCTGGATAAATCACCCGTTTTGCATTAGTGCAACTTAAGTTTCATATTGTTGACTGTCAATCGTCTACAACGTTAAGACTCCACATTTCAACAACATGTTACAGGTATGGCCACAAACAAGTTACTGTGAAGTAAGCTAGGAGAACGACTTTTACAGTGCATTAGCCACATGATACACCCTATTCACATCATTTTATGCTGCAGTTAAGCTGCAAGAGTCCTTAGCCTCCCATCACAGAAAGGGGAAAAAACTCCTATAGAAAAAACTCCTATATACTCGAGAACTAGAACCAGCATGTTGCTTTAACTAAGGGACAGCTAATGCATGGTAAATCCTAGCTTACTTTATGTAACTTGTCACACTAGTCATACCTAAGTTTGCTATAGAAAGCTACTTTTTTTAATAGACAATCCAGATGTTCCCTCAGTTAACCAACTTCATCTAACTTTAGATGTGCAGAAGGGCTTAAATATCCAGAGTAAGCCACATGCAACATTTGTTACTTCGATCAATTTTCCAAAAATCAGAACAATGACAGTAAGATAAAGGAGAAAAACATGGAGGAATGGCCTTCTAATTACTATACATGCATAATCTTTTGACAGTAAGGGAAAAACCTTTTACAGATAAGTTACAAACAGAGAAAAGGCAAATAAACAATTTTGTACAAGAAATTTAACACATTCTGTACAACGTCTTCACTTCGCTGTCATCATTTGTACAAACTCTGTAAAAGGAAAGAGTTGCATGAGTTATTTGAAGGAAAAATAAATCTGAATTGCAAGATCTGAGAAGTGGCCTTACTAGTGCTGAACACTGTTCCAAAATTCTACACTTTCAGTTACATTCAAAAAAGCATCTTCAAGACAGCCCCCTTTTCCACTAATCACACCTAAACTCCTCCTTTTTTAATGGCAAAAGGCAGTTACTTTTCCATGAAAGTTGGTCCCTCAGTGAACTGGGGCACAGCCTTACTTCCAGGATAAAAGCATTACAGGGTCCTGTGCCCACAGACTTAGAGATTGTTAGTTTCAACTTCTATTTTCTAGAGTGGAATAATATAAGTCTTACTATTTTATTTTGCCTGGCTGGCTTTAAGCAACTGATTTAATGCTTACTCATAAACCATTTCGAGTTAGAACCCACAAAATAGGATTCTTCATCTTGCTCAAACATAGTTCCAGGAACAATAGTGACAGGAAACCTGGAACCTAAAAGGAGTTAACTGGTTGCTCAAGTTTTGAAAGAGCAACTGGAAACAAGAGGGACACAGACCCTCTCTAGTGCCAGTCTCTGAACAGCCCACTGGTAAACACAGTGATGAAGCAGCAGCAGCCTTGTACATAAAAATGCCTTTTCATTCACAGAAGTCTGCACGCCCTTAGGCCACAACCAAAAGGCCTCAAAGGGAAGGCATACCTACACCTCAGAAACAGCACAGATATTATCTGAAAATACCCTAGATATTTTCTGTAACCTGTTCAAAATGTCAAAATGAAAACAAGCTTAGTGTGTCTCAGCTGCAAACAACTGTGTAAAGAACTCCTGCTTGCATGACTTAATTTATGGTTTAATGTCAGGAAGAAAGGAAGAAACAGAAGGAAATTACTGTTGCAGCTGATTTATGTGAAATAAATGTATTTAAAATACCTTCTGAAGGTCTTGAAATTTTTGCCTATTTCAGAGGCTTTAACTTTTTGATTAGCAAGTAATTTTAAAAGCATTAATGACAAATGAGTGACACCCTACAGTGAGATCAACATGCACTAGTGAACAGAACAGCACAAACAGTATGTGAACATCTGACAACTTGCTTACTCTAATGCTGATTAGACATCATTAGATTTAGGAAGTTAATTCCTACACTGTACAGCTGAACAGTCCTTTTTTTGCCTTTGGCACGAAGGCAGCAATAACACTCAAACCCACTGAGAGGTACACTATGTACATACTAATTGAACATTAGCTTAAAGGAACACTGTGTGTTCAGATGAACTTGTCTGAACACTTGCCCTATTTAACCACACCATTTAAACCTGGCGTGGCTATCAGCACCCAGCACAAGAACAAGCATGACAAGTGCTACACAAAAAGAATCAATTACCAACTCCTTACCTTCATAGTTTACTTGACCATCACCATCAATGTCTGCTTCCCTAATCATTTCATCAACTTCTTCATCTGTTAGCTTCTCCCCCAGATTTGTCATCACATGACGGAGTTCTGCAGCACTAATGTAACCATTACCATCCTGGGAGAAGAAAAAAGAACACTGGAACAGACTTGCCTAAGGCCTAATGACTTAACTATAACTTAGAACATTGCAGAGCAAATTGAACATTAAGAAGTTAACACAGCCTTAACCACCAGCATTTCCACAAGGTAAATGAGAGCTGCAAGTGTATCTTCAGCACTGTCCAATGTCTTTGGACATTGTAATATTATCTTATAGTCTTTGACTGTCCTATTCTGACATTTTTAAACCACAAACAATGCAACTGGCACCTTTTGCAACTTCTTAGGTGATGGAGGCCTATTAAATCACATGACTGTGGTTCAAGTGGTGACTTCTTAGAACAGAAGCGACTTATCTGATTTGCATGTTCCAGCATAAAGCCACAAGGTCTTCAGAGATGACTTTTACATATTCCAGTACTAGTTGGGACACTGAATATTGAAGTGCTAGTGTATACTAACTCAATTGATGTTTTCCTCCCCATCCCCAAGGCACCTCACATAACGTTTTCAGCTCCAAGGTGCATCTTAAGTGAGCTAAGAAACTTTAGATTTTCAGCAATTTACTTAGCAAAGACTACATGAAAGACTCAAACCATTAACATTTTAAATATTTAAAACAATTTCCTGCCAGTCACCTGCAAGAATTTCAGTACCACAGCGAGCAGTACTTTAAATCATGTCACTCATCACTATCCTGACAACTCATTTGACCTTCCCATACAACCACAGCGGACTGAGCTTTAGGGTGACTGGCCACCCTAAAGGGCTCTCAGTGACAGGACTGCAGATACCCCTCAGATCTGAGAGAGCACATTACAATCAGACTGAGTTTTCTTAACAGAAATGTTCCTGGTAAACATCACAGTACCTTGTCAAAGACACGGAACGCTTCTCTAATTTCTTCTTCACTATCTGTGTCTTTCATTTTTCTTGCCATCATTGTCAGAAACTCTGGAAAGTCAATTGTGCCATTGCCTGAAAGATAATTACTTTGTTAGAAAAGCATGGTTTAGGCACTTTAATAAATTACTTATTATTAAAGTTCTTACCATCAGCATCTACTTCATTGATCATATCCTGTAGCTCTGCTTCTGTGGGGTTTTGACCAAGTGATCTCATCACCGTCCCCAACTCCTTTGTAGTTATAGTACCATCACCATCCTTGTCAAATAGTGAAAAAGCTTCTTTGAATTCTGTACAAAACAAAAAAAAATAATCCCTATAGCTTTGAAATGTTAACAATCATAAAAAATTCACTGCTACTGATTGTTGCAAGTTGCAAAATTTGATTTCAATCTTCTAGGAAATTTTGGTATACTGCTCAGCCTGCTGTAACTGCAATGCCAACATGGCAGCATCAGCATCCGAAAACACACCCACCAGTCTACTGATCAACCACGTTGGCCTAAATTAAGATGGAAGGTCACCCATTTCCACAGTACTCAGATGTTTGTTACTCTGTCTTGAATAAGGATTCCTAATATGGAGCTGAAAGTTATCTAACTACAGTGATCGACATCCTTGGTAGGAACTGCATCTCAAAATAAAACATGGAATTGTTATGAGAAAATTGAAATGATACTTTAAAAATACATATGCTACAGCTTAACAGCACTTTTATTACTAATAGAGATGAGTCAACAGAAAAGGTATAACCAGACCAAACTACACCCAGGTTTCTCAATATAAGCCACTTCCGCTGGACACTTATGTCTGAACAATTTATGCTACCACAACTGTTCAAGGAGGAAAGTCACTGGAGTCTTCATTCCTGAAGCACTGCTTACAAAACTGCTTCAGCCCTACTGCATCCTGAAACAGCCTTCACAGAAACCCTTCTGACTAGTTCTAAGACTGCTTTGCTGTGTTTCCTACACTACCTCCTAACCCCCTACAATGGCTGTGTTGTAGCCAGAACATTAATACAAGCATAACATGTTAATTGTCCAGTCCAAAAATGGAGTTGGTTTTAATCCATGCCATCTGTCTTTGGCCACAGACCTTAAACTAGTTCACTGGATAGTGGCAGCTCATACACACACAAGTGAAGTATGAGCCTCTTTCTATTCCCTTGTAGACTTTAGATCCATTTACAAGTTTTCAAGCCATCTGAGATCATGGCTCTGGACAACCCATCAGCTCAAGGGTACTCCTGCATCAGAAATACTTCCAAGAATTGTTATTTTTGACATTTCCATGCAGCCAGCTTTACAGATGGTGGGTTTCCCAGACCAGAATTAGTCACAGTGAAAGTTGTGTTTTCACATGACCTGAATGAAGCCTTACCTCATACTCTGAAACCCTTGAGATGAGCACAAACTGGCAAGTGTTAAAAAATTCAACTACAAAAATAGTTTTTTTATAGTTCACGAATGCAGCTACAACACCAGAGTCACACAGTCAAATCCCATCCAGGAAAAAACTCACTGCTCTTCTACATTTACCAGTCTGAAGTGTTCCAAGAGCCAATCCCCACTGTTTGGCCCGTGAGAATCAGAGTAAGGCTACCACAGGACTAGCGGAGACAGTTTCAAGTGAGTATGTACAAATCACAAAGCAGAAACAAGCAGATGTAATCTGTACCTACAATTCCTTCCAAATGGTCTTTGCAGGGCTAGTTTCAGTTATCTTGGAGGAAACAAACAGATTTCTTAGGACTCTTACACCAGGGAAGAAAATGATTTTGGGTCAATCCTAGCAGAGAAGTTCGCAGTCCATCATGGAAGAACCTCAAAACTGGGAAGTTGCATTTTCATGAAGAGTCAAGTGCTCAAGTGCTACTCAAAACATTTAGCTGTTAACCGCTTCAATCTTCATGCAGAAGTCAACCATCACTAACCCAACCATGAAGCAGACTTCACAGTACTGCAGTGACCCTGCCTAAAAAGGGTAACACTTAATTCTTACACAAAATTCAAAGACTTGCTTTCTGTAAGATGGGCATTTTAGTGGTGTCTTCTCAACGCTTGGAAGGAACCACTCAAAGGACAACTCTACCCTTCTTTTACTCAAAGCTGCAACAGGCTAAGAAGCAACCAGCTATAAATCATAAAGAAAATAAAGCAAGTTGAAGATTAGCAGCACATTCCTGTTTGAAATGCTGAATCAGGTTAAGAATACCATTAAAATACCTCTTTAACCACTTCCAGGAACCACCTACAGTAATTAGAACAAAGGAGTAACATCCTACGCAGATGCAGTTTAGATTAGGACAAGAACAACCTAGTACATCTTTGGAGGATTTGCAGCCATGGCTAGTGAAGGTAGCCATGAAACACTGTGAGCAACTCAGTGCTGGCATCCTGCAACACAAAGTTATAAAATATACCTCACACACTTAAACACCTTGACTCCATATAGCATGTAAAGCAAATCTTTCTTTCACACTTTCCATACCAAACTGCAGATGGAAACTCTCTTCTAAGGCTACAAGGTTTCAGCCTTTCCACCCATCTGAAAAGCATCCAGCATCATGAGAAAAAGACTACTTCTAGGCCCCATGAAAGATAAGCTAATCCAACAATGTGACCTCTAACAACCTAGCTCAAAATGTTCTTTTAACCACAGCTTCTGAGGCATCTGTGCCCCACATCACCTTTTCAAATGAAGTGGCAGCCTTCAGTGACCTAGTGTGTTCAGTGAACCAGGACTACCGTATCCACTCCTACACCATTTAGCCAACTATGTCAGGAACTTTTATAGGAGAATGTCAATTGTTCTCTTCCCAGCTACCAGGAATTTAACACTTAAACATGTCTACTTCTACTAAGACAAATTTTGAATCACTGTTGTGCTCAAATCCCCAACAGAGAATCACAGCACACTCAAGGAACAAGACTGTGAACACCATACATAGGCCTGCTTGTACACAGAGAACTCTGAAGCCCAGGGGAATGACAGCTCACTAGACCAGCTGGCTTTGAGACAAAAGCATCTTCAGGCTGCTCTCCCATTCCACCACCCAGGTGGTCCTGACCCCATCTCCTTTGTGATCCAACACTTATCCAAAGGGAGAGCCACTTGACTCACCAGCTTCAATTCTTACAGAATGAAACTGCAGCCAGTATTCACATTCTGTAGCTACTTGGCTTTCAGTATCAATCTTCCATATGAACAAAATCTGGAAAGGTTTTCACCCCTACCCACACTGACAAAAAGCTTCAGTCCTATATGATCCATGTGTTCCCCAGGAAATGACATCTGGAATCTTTAACAACTGTATTGGTGCTTCACAGCAGAGGGGGAAGAATTTAAGCCCTGGGGAAAGTGGCTGCTTGAAGCACTCTGGCCTTCTGTTTTAGGTAAGGTAATGCTTGTCTCTACCTTGCAGAACCATTTCCTACATCTGCCTTCAAACCAAAAGCTATGCATCTACAGGGAAGCCCCATCAGAATGTTGATTGCTCAAGTTGTTCAAGCCAGTCTCCAAAAAACATTCAAACTGTACCTCTAAGAGTCTTCCCAGGCAAGACCACTCATCTTCAACAGCAAAACTAAGCAGATACAACCTTTCCTAAGCAGCACTGAGAATGACTCCTTCACACACCACCACTGGGCTTATGTCTTCACATCTGAGATTCACGGTTTACTTGCAAATACATTTGCTTAACAAAACATCATAGCTGCTCTGAAAGTGGCAGGCCATTCTACACTGGCTACTAAGGTATACTTTTATTCCTTCCATGCAGTTGAAAGCCTCTATTCCAGTACAACACACTCATCAGTACTTACTTTTGCCTCTGAGCACTATATGATCATTACTGAATAGCTAAAATTTGCACTAATCCCAAGGTGGTGTTAATAAGCTTCCTGTTTATATTCCATAATCAGCTACATCAACTAAATAAAGCTTCTACAATTAACAGCTGGAACAATGAACCATTATTGGAAAGACACCAGTGACAATTGATAAAGCCTGCTCTAACTAAACTGATCACAAAACCCTTAAGCTATGTAGGCCAGTTTCCAAAAATAAAAAAAAAAAAAAGAAAGGAAGGATAGAAAAAAGCTGAAGTTGGACTAAATTTGGCTTGTGCTTACTCGTAAGACAGTACCATGGCAACAAGTAAATAGACTAAGGACTTTCCACAAAACCATAATTAGTCTCCTTTGAATAAAAGCAACCTTCCCAAGTCTAAAAGCTACAGAAGAATGTTCTTACACTTCAGATTTGGCAATTATGGCAAAAACAAACCAGCTCATAATGACACTTCTGTTTAATACAGTGTCTTCACGAGCTACACCATAGTTAAGTAGTAGTATCTGAGAGGCTGTTCCTTTAATGCTTGACCTGGTATTATTAGATTAGCAGAAACCTAACATCCCCTTAAATAATTTCACATGACAGTTATGCACATTAAGACTTTCTAGTATTAATACCATACACTTGTCAGACCAAAACCATGAAGTTCCTGAATGTCTATGGCAAAGCTGAATTCTGTATTACCAGCTTTAAGTCCCATCTGTTACTGAAGTTAAGATCAGACTACTGAGAGGAACATGAAAGCTAAGTTTGTGCAGCCTGCATGAGCAGGAGACACAAAACCCAGAAATTTTTGCCATGAGTAGATGGCTGTCAGTGCACAGAACCCATTGCTGGGGGCCAATACCAAGATATAACAGATGCATATTTATTTAAGCATTTCAGAGCAAGTGCCAGACCATCAGAACAGCACACACACAACACTTGTGTCCAAGTACACAATACAGTTCCAAATATGGAATATCAAGAGTTGTCATCATGAAGCCAGTCTCTGCTGTCACCAACAAGAACCACTTGAACATCTCTGCTGGCAGGAGACAGCAAAGTAAATTATTTTTGCCTTCTGTTAAAAAAGCACTGCAGATTCCCAGCCTTCACCAGATTTGCTGTCATCCCCTGTGCCCCACCCCCTTTATCAGTCTGCACTTGGGACCATTCTGTAGTCATAAGAATAATCACCAATCTACCAGCCAGAAAGCCCGTGGGGATTCTTTAACTATATTAACTAATAACTATAATTCATTATATCCATGGTGCTTTTACAGTAGACAAACTTTTAAAAACCGGGTGACAAATTAAAACATTCCACCATATACTTTAGTATCTAAGAAAGATAAATATCTTGTGTAACACAGAGTGCCACTGGATTAAGAGATGTGCCAGGTCAAGCAGGAGTAGCAACACAACACAAAAACCTCACCTGCAATCTGCTCTTCTGTCAGTTGATCAGCCTGCAATGAAAGAGAATATGATTACAGTTGCAGCACAAGTTCAAGGCAAATTAAGACAAATTCGTAGAGGCCTCTGAGTATGGCAGCTACTCTTCATTCAGGACTGATCTGGAGCATTCTGAGATAGTTCTAATAAAGCTCAAAAGTCATCAGGCTTGCATGCTAAGTAAAAACTGGCAGCCTGTCATCCTTTCCAGACCCTGCAGCGTCCCATACATCCAAGTAACAGATGACCACGTGTATCAATCAATAACCCCCAAGCAGTGCTAAGCAAGCCAAAGGCACACAGGTCCTTTAAAACCACAGACTGGTTTTAAAAACTCATTTACACAGCACACTGCTAGCTTCAGCTTCAACACTAAACACTTTAGGTCTCACTAATGCAGCAGTAACTTCCAAATGCCAAATTTATGGCAGACTAGCTAAAATCAGAAAAATATACCCTTCACTAGAATTAAATCATCCCCTGATTAACACGAAGCTTCACATCCTAGACCTGGCTGTAAGAACAAGATACCAGCTTCAGTCCACACTGGTCACTTCAGTGATATACAGCTGTCTATGCCTTTTTCAGACCATTGTCTACATTGACTCAGTCAGTAATGTAACAGGGACTAGAGAAAGGTTCTGTGGTCTTGGGCAATTTCTTTATCAGCTGAGTAAGCTCCAGTTTATACCTCATTTTCCTCTCTCATCAGTTTTGAATCCATTAGATTCGATAGCAATGAAAACCATCAGTCTTTCAGGCCAAACCCAAAACGAACTTTGCTCTTGAAAGAACATGAAGATGTTTGAGGACTGTAGAAATACTCTCCCTAGGTTCTCAAATCAGCTGATTTGTCAAACAAATTCTGGAAGAGCTTGAGTTGAGTTGCAGTAACAAGGTAACACACTTCCTTCAGGGAAGCTCCTTGAAACATTTCCTGAAGAGTAAAAACCACTAAAATACAAAAAAGATACATTCAGTGCTGAAATTCACCACTGCTCTTTCGGCTTTGTTCCTGTTGCGACCATTTAAGCAGCAATCTTTTTGTAATTACTGCAATATTGACTGAAAATTTTCCATCATTAACTATGCCCACCAAAGTCTCTCTACACATTCGCATCTGCCAGGGCAAGATGACAGAAAGGTGTATTTACAATACCTGTCAATTTCCACATTGCCCATTTCAATTTGAATTACATTTTTATATTGCATGTGAACTTTTAAGTTACCAGCTGCTGGTTACTCTTCCTGTAGCAGAAGTGAGGATGGCTGCTCGTGCAGGCATACAAAAGCTGAACTGCTTGCTGGACCCTCTTTGCACACAACACAACAGCCCACGATGCAGGCCAGACTGGCTGGGGCTCACCTACTTTAAGAGTCAAGGAACTTCTAAAGGAACTTCTAAAGCAGCAGCCAGTGGGTGTTGGCAACTACAGATGCATTTCTGCTGTAGGAAGAATTCCCATGCAGGTTCCACTTTCGTTAATTCTAACTAGCATGGCAGCAGCCCTGCTGAGAACATAACCAATTCAAAACTAAGCTTTGGGATGGAAGTGTTCTGCTAGTCACTTAGCAGAAGCCTAACAGATTTTCACTTGTCTGGAGAATACCATTAACACAGACTCATACCTTTGCATGCTATTTACATTTTTATTGTTTGAGTGAAGAGAATGATGTGCTGCATTTCCATATGACATTTAAGCCACAGCAAACTGTAGATCAGATTTAAGCAGTAAGAACCTAGTTTATTTAGTTTATGGGTTACCAAGTTGAGTCACATACTGTTTCATATAAACAATTTTATATGGAGATATGACATAACAGCGTGTAAGTCGTTAAGCACTCCCAAAGTCTTCCTTCTTTATAAAGAGGAACTTTTCCAGCACCTTAACACATCCTAGCCATGAATTTGGATGACCTCTGACGATACCTGTAAGAGGTACAGGGTTTGAGAAGCGCACAAAGCTTATTAGAAGGCACAGGTATGGAGCAGTTGAAAGATAAGTGGGGAGGTGGGGCAAGGCTGAACAAACACCATCTGTACTCTGCAGTGCCGGGCTCTGCAGGCACTGCTGCGCAACAGCAGTAAAAGGCGGAGCCAGCGAGCCTGCCAGCTCCCTGCCTCCCCTGCCACCCAGGTGGAGGGCCATCAGCCTGGAACCACGCCTGCCGCTTCCAGGCCGCCGCGGCCTTCCTAGAGGGGCCTCCCAGAGTTCTTGATAGCGGCGCGCCGTACACGTGATAGCGCGCACACCTTCACCAGCGCAAGGCAACTCCCAGGGCAGGCGATTAAACGCTGACTGCGAGGCGCCCGTGCTGAAGGTCCGACAAGCCCTTTACTGCGGCCCAGACCCACCCGAAGCCCCCATTTGATGCCATCACAGCTTTGACGCGGCTTTCTGTGATTCACATTGCGGCACTTCCATTTTCGCTGCAACAGCTCCCATCCCCCACGGCCAGCCTGCGCAGAGGGCCTAACAAAGAACCCGAACCTCCGAGGAAAGCAGAGGAGCCGCAGCGTGCGCGGCCGCTCCGTGGCACACGCAGCCTCTAGAGGTGCTGCTCCATTACAGCCGCGGCCTGGGAGCTCCTGCACAGCGCTGGCCGCCCAAGGGAGACACCAGCGATCGGCAGCGCAGGTGACACAGCCTCCCTCCGAAATGCGGCTCCTCAGTGCACTTCGCAGGCATCGCATCTGAAGGGGCATTTTTGTTCTGGCAGGATTAACTAAAGAACAACCACCACACTAGACTATACCGACTAAAATCAGGTTTATGGTAGGTTAGCTTGTTTTGGCAGCAAATCATTCTGCCTTATCTAGCATGGGCAACACTGGACAGTCACAGGTTGAGCCAGTCTGATCTGTCAGGATGAACTATAACCACATTCAAAGGGTCACTGTGCCTCCTAGACACACCCATTTTTACTCAGACCTTGCTTGAAGATACTCCATTTTTGGTTCTGTACAGATGATGACTAAATGCAGTAAGTCTTTTGCTGCTATATTCATTGCTTTTTTTTCCCCCCTGCTTTATGGATGGTTTGCTGTATAAGTTCACAATTCAAGCTACAGAATAAATTCAGGCTTCTATTCACCAAATTTCTTTGCCCAGAGACAGCATTTCAAAACACCCCAAATTTTAAGTAGCCATCGTTCACATTAGACAGGATGAGCTGACAGTCATTTGATTCCTCAGAAGAACATAATGAATGAAAAGACAATTCCACTCTATTGCATCTTCTCTTAATGCAGAGATAGCACTAAGTGATCACCGGTGTCGCTTTTGCAAGAGAATTGCTCCTTTCAGTACGTTTCTCAGTATCCACTTGTTCTAATTTTTTAAAAAAACAACAGACGCTAAACTCACATCCTTTACACCGAATTTGAAACCGTTCTCCGATTTCACAAAATGCGTTCTATTTCGACAGTGGATTACAATTCTAAATGCATCACTAGTAATAGTAAAAACGCAGGACTGTCCTCTGCAATGACCAAAACGGGAAGCAAAAATTGTTAAAGAAAAAAAAAAATGAAAAAAACCCCACAAATAATCCCTTGTCCAACAGAGCCACCAACAGCATGGCGCTACCATGGAATCGACAGGGACTCTAACGCGAGCTGACAACAAGTCTAGCGAGGAGGGCGATGGTGCAGTGAGGCACAGCCTGCCCCTCATCATCATGCTGCTCAGAAGCTGCAGGACTCCGCAGTGCATTATTTTGACCAGGCGCAGCACACCTCGCTAGCGAGCCGGACAGCTTAGGGTGCCTCACTGAGCCCCATTCAGCCGCACACGCCGAGAGCAGGGAGGGAGGAAGCGATAAGCAAGCAGAGCTGGTGCCATCGTGGCAAGCTCCTTTCCCCCCCTCCTCCCAAGACCGCGGGT
>VYXD01012043.1:46264-98112 GCA_013397195.1 Hylia prasina | reverse complement strand
AGGCCCCCGGCCCAGGGTGGCAGCCGTGTGCCCGGGAGCGCGTTCGCCACAGCCTTTCGAGCCATTATCTCCGTGCCGTGCTCCGGACAGCCTCACCCACACAGCCTTAGCAAATGAGACTCGCTCTGCATCCAGCGCAGTCCAGAAAAACTCCCACCTCGCGCTGCAAGCTAGAGATGCTTCGTCGCTTGGTAGCGTTGTTTAAAAGATTTCACAGAATCAATTAGGTTGGAAAAGATCTCTGAGATCACCGAGTCCACCCCGTGACCGAACACCACCGTGTAACTAGACCATGGCACCGAGTGCCACATCCAGGCTCCCCTTAAACACCTCCCGGAACGGTGACTCCACCAGCTCCCTGGGCAGCCCATTCCAATGTCTAATCTCCCTTTCTGTGAAGAAATTCTTCCGCATGTCCAGTCTAAACCTCCCCAATTAGACATTTTTCCTGTTCCTCTGCCATATCCCCTGTTAACAATCACATATGCCCTGGTCCTGTACCTAAGGACAGGTGGGTAGCAATTCTGAGCTAAAATCTGGAGTCTTATAAGGGTTTTCTATAAGATGCATTTGGACAAATGGCTCCAGGTGCAATTTTCAAACTTGCACATCTATTTTCAAAGATAATTCAACAGAGAGCTGCAATATTGGCTGAGTCCAGTGACAGCAGATCTGCCTGTCCTCTGTGAAAACCACAATACTCATTTTTGGGACCATAAATACATTATTAAACTTTGGGGGCCTGAGTTAAAGTTTTCCGACCTAAGTTTGAGCACAAATCACAATACCGATCACATTTCAATGAAAAATTACCTACTTCCATATCTACTGAAAGAATTATTTAGTTGATATTTACATACTATGAAAACAAATTGCTTTTTATACCTATCTATGCACTGTCACTACACAAACTAGAGCAATGGCTCTCACTTTGCACACTGAAGAAGTTATATTAATCTCAGATCTTCACAGTCATCGCTTTATAAGCCACAGAAACAGGATGTGCTTGGGAGGGGACTGGCATGAATAAACTCATAAAACAAAAATTCTGTGAGTTTTTCCCCCTGAACAGCAATTCAAATTCTCAGGACTGCTTTCTTTTCAGGATGATCTTGTGTCTACTGAATTCAGAAACAAAGTGGGAGAAAAAAACCAGAAGGCGGCCTTGTTTCTTAAAATAATCAAGGACCTCTTTATTAAGTACAGTGCCTCATCCTTGCATTCTCACTTTGTGGTCATAGGCAATACATAAAACACCACCATATACTTAAAGCTGGCCTTCAGCCTTGAAATCTATCTGCAGTTACTGTTTTGTGATGCACTGGTTTGTTAGGCCTCCTTTCCCCTTACCTGTATTTATAGTCCACAAATCAAGCACACCTGAACTGCTGTTTTTTCAAACTCTTATAACATTTTTCAATGTGTAATGTGTACCTAGATGAATAAAATACTTCCCAGAGCAGGCAATGACTGCCAAGATTATTGTTACATATGCCTCTTCCAATCACTGCCATAGGAAGCAGGAATGAATCCCTGCCTGTGGTCAGGCTATGCTGGATGCAGACAGATGAGCTTCAGTCGAATTTTCCTACTTCCTGATGCCCCCTTTGGTTCAGTTTTAAGGATTGCTCTGACATTCCCAACTTCTTTACATGGTTAGAGGCATGAATCCGTGCAGAAAAGTTCTTGACCAAAAAATTCATCACCTGCTCTAGATTTGGGATAAAAGTGGCATAGCAGTGCTCAGGGTGAATGCCTGTCACACCCTCAAATCTGGAGCAGAGCAGAGCAGAGTGTTGGTGCACTTTGTGGAGCAAAACCATCTCCTGTGGAGACCTTAGCTTGGGTCCTGGCAACAGAATGCCCACGGGTGCATAGTGCTGGGCCTAATGTGCCAAGACCTCTCCTTGGCATCTGTGTTTTATCCTCACATTACCTCAGAGAGACAAAATGTTGTGACACCTAGGTTGCTCAGGTGCCCAGGCTTGAGGAATCCATTGAGATGTAAATCTGCATTTCTGTGAAACTGGTCCTGAGGGATTTCATGAGAAGAATGTGGAAGAGCTGTACTGAGACAGCAAATTCTGACTGAGTCCTGTTCCTGGAGCTTGCCACTGGCCATGGAGGCTCTAGAAAACATGAGGGCCACAGCATGAATAAGATGTAAGCTCATTAATTATGGCCTAAGGATCTGCTGAGAGTAGACTTGAATGCAAGGGTCCCAGAGAACCTGACCACCGTACTGTATGTTTTTGTGTATGTCCCTTAAAGGATTTGGTATCTGTAATTTGTATTAATTTCTTCATACTCATTTTAGTTATGTTCGGTTTTCTCTAAAGAAGTGGTCATTCAGAGCATCCTCCCCCTGCCATATGTTTCTTAGGCCCCCTGGTTCCTTGATCTCTCGCTTTCTTTCTCTCTTCCATTTCTCTGTTCTTATGTGTCTCCTTTTTTCCATCTGCATTTTCCTACAGCAGCACCCATTTCCTGTGGGTTTCATCACCACCCCCACCCTGCTTCCATCTGTTGAAGAGATCAGCCACGAAGTTAACTTGCAATTACACTACCCGTGAAATTACACCAACACTTTCAGTGGCATTACTAAGCATTAAAGTGAACACCCTGGTGAAATTATTGGGAGATGGGGGAATTTGCCCCTTGCACAAACAGGTCAGTGTACCTGAGGATCTGCTGATGTGCCTGGCGACCTCAGGTAGGTAAACCAGCAGATCCTCAGCTACACTGGGCTAGCCTAGAGAGGCAGAATTGCTCTTCAGCAGCCTAGCTGACACTCTCTGCAGCCTGCATGTGCCATGAGAGGCAGGGAAATACATCAAATGACCGGCCCCAGCTGCAGGCTGCAGCTCTGACACCTCTGACAGAGCAATAATGGGACATGACAGCAATTTCTCTGTTGCAATGGTCAGGTATAGTTCTACCAGCTCAGTGTTTTTAACATGGTAATTTCTCTCTCTGCTATGTAATTTAATAGATTTGTCAATGTTTGTGATCTGTGCTTTTTTTTTGCCCCTCAACACAGAAATACAGTTTTACAGAAGTCCAGTCGTAGCGTTAGGGCAGCAAATTAGAAATGCAATTTGAGTTCCAAGGTTAGATGAGCTGTATATGCCAGCAATTTTCACAGTTACCCTTTGTGGTATATTTAATACTGTGTAAATGCAATTTGTTCTATCGTTTTAATAATACTTTAGTACATCATTTGGACTGATGTATACAGAATGCTGTGCCGTGGTTTAAAATGCTATAGCTGTTTCCTCAAGATTATTGCAATAGTTTGGACAACCTAATTAGAAATTAACTGCAAATTTCATAAGTGAATTTCTAAGATAAGAATAAAAAAGTTCTCTACTTATCACAAGTACTAACACAGCATTTAACTGCTGCATGCAGAAGGAAAATTGCTCATGGCTGTTTTCCCATAATGGGTCTGATTTTTTCTAGCTTTTCTGTAACAGAGAACCTTCCCCCCTGAGAAAGGCCTTTATCCTCAATTCCAGCTTTATGGGCATAAGACTAAGGTAGAAATCAATATTTATCCACCCAGATATATTTGAAAGGCCCATTCAGCCCTCAGCAAGGAAAAACTTAGTTGCCTACAAAATCTTGGGGGCTAAATGAGCTAGCTCGGTTTCTGCTATCCTGAGAGCATCTATTGATAAAACAACCCAGAATTCTGAGCACTGGGAGGCTACACTCACCTCACTTGGATGGCGGCAGTGGATAAAAAACCCCAGAGGTTTATTGACTGTGTTGAATGGAAGACACCTCCTCTAATATAAACGGTTAACTGCACTTTCTCCTTGCATGTTGAAAGCCTTGTCCTGTCCTTTGTGCCTGGTCCCTGGAGCACTCACACCTGGACTGCATAGTGCCAATAAATCATGGGGATGGCATTTCTTCCCCTAGGGAGTATGGACAGGTGATTCCTCCCACACTTCACTTTCTGTGGGAAGTGCATAGACAAGAGCAGTAGCTGGCAGAAGGGACTGCATTACACGCTTTCAGAATATACCCATGGCTGTCTCAATGCTGAAGGTGACCCAGGCGTATCCCAAACAGCTTTTAGGTAATTCAGACAGGAATATCAAGGCAGCTCTAGCAGTGTGGTGCCTTCCATGGAGCACCAGGCCCACTTGAGAAGCCAGGCAGGTTTGCAGCCAGCAGATACAGAGCTCTGTTGCTGGGATTACACCTCTCCCCTCCTCGAGGGTAGATGTTGTAAAGCTGATTCAGGTGACCTAAAAGTGATTCTTTAACTATATTGTGACCGTTCACTAGCACAAAACAAGACAGGAGAGTCCAAAAAGGCAGATGGGTGCACTCACATAAAACTGTGGGGCTGGAGGAAGGCACAATATCTAATCATAAAGTCTAGACTAGGATTAAGAGTAAAAGTCCAATGGTACTCACAATCTTTATTTTTTTTTTTTTAATTTTATTTTAAAGAGATAAACAACTGCTTCCATTTTATGAGGATTTCTGATGGAACACTGTCTATAAACCTGCAGTATTTTCTGTGCTCCTATGAGGAAAACCTAGCTCTAGGACTTCATCTCACCAGTGTATCATTCTGGAAGATGAGAATGCTGCCTGCGCAGAGCAGTAAGAGATCCCATTTCTAAACCATGTTCTTGAAGTACAAGAATAGATAGCCCTCACACTAACTGTGAGCAAGATCTTGCTTTTTCTGTCTTTCATTTTCTAGAATACCTTAATAGGATGGAAAGCATAAACCCTGTATTTGCTCTAAGATAACAGAAATCCCACAGTCACCATCTTTCGTTCTGTTTTCCAGGGACTGGAAATAATACTGTAGCACTTACAAGAGGCAGCATAAAGTCCAGGAAATTGCTGAATGTATTCCAATATCTTCAGATTCTGCAAAGGCTTCTTTTTCTTTCCTTTGACGAAGAACTGTGAAAGTCATCAAGAGTCACCAGCTCTCCCACCCGTGGGGCAGAAGCCTTTGTCTGTGAGAAGCACCACCCAGTTGTTATCATCACAACTTGACAAAATGCATCCAAGCAACTGTTTAAACTTCCCCTCATGTGAGGATCTAGGAAGACAGCGGTCTAGGAAATACTTGGTAATTCTCCATTTTGACAGGAAGAAATAGGAAAAAAATATACTTTTCTGTATCTGAAGACTCTTAGTTTTGGTGGCTTTCTACATGGAAGGTTTTCATCCTAATATATTTTTTTCTTTATTAACAAACAAAAATGACAGAATAATAGGTAACTCCTATTAAAAAATTCCCGGGGGAGGCCAAGCATGGCTTATAATAGTTATTGCTGCAGCCTTAATTAGGGCATGGTGCCAAATACCTCTGTGATGAAAAACAAATCGATGTAATGATGCTTTCCCACTACCTTTTTATGGACTAATTAAATGTCACAAAAAATTTTGCATGCTTCCTACTGGGGACCAGTGCATATGGGACTGATTTACAGCAGAAGTCAAAAGGATTTTCTTTAAAACCAATGCAGGCAGACAGACAGCTGCTGGAACTGAAAGTTAAAATATATTTTAGTTTTCACCACAGCAAATGGTGAAGCACTTATTGACTGTAAAATCTGAAATACAGTGTAGAATCTGACTAGATTAACATAGTATATCTATGTCCCTTTTTCACCCAAACAGACATTGTTTCACCTAAGCTGAAACTGCTCTGGAAATTCAAACTCTGTCATTTAGCCTTGTGCTTTAAGATCCTGCATGTTTAAAGAGATTTATGTCCACACACACTGACAGCTGAAGAATCCACCTCTGTTGAATTCAGTAGGCTTTTCACTGGCTTTCTTTGAGCAGGTCACATCCTGAGCATCTTACTCACTTTTTCCTCTATCTGCACTCAGGCATGGTTTCAGAGGAGTTTGTCCTACACAAGGGCCGATTAAATACTGAGCAAACAGTTCAGAATTTGGCTGCTTTTATAAATAATGATTCAAAGGTTTGATTTAGCTACAGATGAGCCTGAGCCACAAAAAAAAAAAAATTGCATCTGGATCCTAAATGTGTCAACTCCCATGGCAGAGATTTTTTTTTTCCCAGCCAAAGCTTGGCCTGAAAGTTCATGCAGAAAGACAGGCTGTGAATCAGAAGCCTGCACCAGTGCCCCGGGTGAAGTGCGTACCAAGATAGCCTGCAGCCACATGCCAGCTTGCCATTGACCTTTTATCTGCATAAATAGTCGTGACCTTTGGGCTGCTCAAATTAGTGCAAGCTGCTCAAGCAGGCAAGTATCACGGCCCTCTGCTGCTCAGGCTGCATCTCTGCCTCTTCCCTCTCGTGCCGTCTCCTTCGCTGGGCAATGAAGGCAGGTGGGGACATGGGACAGCTTTCTTACCTCTGGGGACATCCTCTGCCTCAAAGGAAATCCACCACTGGCTGTGTAGGACCGTACCAAAGCCTCATTACATCAACTCAGTGACACAGAGAAGACCAAGCTAAGGAGCTGACGCTCCACCTTTGGATTGATACTTTTCTATAGGGCACAACACAACAAACCTGCTTCTTGCTGTGCCTCTCATTATCTTTCATTGCATAAAAGAAGTCCTAAGAGTTTAAAATCAAAAGAGATAATTTGTTAATGAAATAGTTATTCTTTTGCTCAAGCTTCAAAGTGAGTTGTTTTTCTTAAAAAGAAAAGGTAGATCACTAAATCACTCTAATCTACTTTTTATTCACTGGACTGTATGCTGTATACGGTTTGATGCCCATTATTTTCTCAGTAGATCAGAGCTAGCATGCTCTCTCATGTAAAAAAACATTTAGTCCTATTTCAAAATGCATCACTTGTGTCCCTGAAACAACAGCAGTTTTAGTTATTTTTGGAAAAAGGTATTTGCATGGTTTTACAAGCACATTTTTTTCCAATTGTTTAGAAGATGTCCTTCAGTTGCTTAATGACAATATTGACTAGGCCTGAGAGGAAGAAAAAATGAGTGGGGTATTTTGAAGGATATAAAGCAGAAAAAAAATACAAACATTTTCAAGGTTCTCCAAGATGCCGATTGCCCAGACACACTTCAAAGGGGGGTTGCTATCCCTGAAATTCTCTCCACAGCTCTTTTTTTCTGATTTTCTTTACCCAGAGCTTTTTTCTTTGTCTGTTTCAGTCATGGGCTACCAGATCCCAAGTGTATTTTTCCACATCATGTACACTGTCTGCATGATGCTTTAAAAATTTGACTGACTCTTATTATACATTCTGGAGACATTTTTAATAGCACCAAGGGAAACTGTCGGGCAGGTAGTGAGACAGCTAATAAGTAGTCACCAATCCCCATGTTTTTAAAACTAAATTTGGGAGAGCCATCCCGCAAGTAAGAGTGGGAGCTGCATGCTGAGGCACGTGCCTGTCGCCTTTGGCAGATGTGTTGGAAGGGAACTAATTGTTCTGCTGCATCACGTCCTTCAGCTCTGCACTGAAGTCTAACCCACAGCTTTCTGGGTGAGCTGAATTTCACCCCACATTTCAGGAATGCCTGCAACATCACTCATATGGTCCTCGATCAGCCACCCAAAAATCAAGTGTCCTGCCTCTCTCCCAGAGGGATGGCATGGACAAGTGCCACAAGTTCTGAGAATGAGTCGCGAGGGTGCAAAACCTGCAGACGCATCTTTGTGCTGTGCAATTGGAGGGGATGCAAGAGAGGGTAAGGACTTCTTGCTCCTATTTCCATGAGCAGTTCCACAGAAACAAGACCTTGTGACTCTCAAAGCCCATTTCCAAATTACAGCATCTCCCTCTTTAGTTACACCTGAGAAAGGGCATTTATGTTTCACCAGAGAAGGAAACGAAGGGAGGGCCGGGAGGGCTGATTTGCATCCCTCTCCTCTGGAGCCACGGAGCCCCTTACGCACAAGCTGTGCTACAGCTGCAGAGAGGAAAAAATGTGGGCTACCCTTGCTGAAACATTGGCAGCACATCACTGTTTACAACTGGAATTTTTGCTGCGGGCTTTTACCAATGACAACTTAGGACAGGAATAGGAAACCTTCACATGATGATGAGGTCAACTTTTTTTCGCTTGTCCAGTGCCCCTAGATGAACACAAAGCTGCTGAAGTTAAGATTTATGATTGCTTGCAAAAAAATTGAGCTCCAGCCACAATTTTTAGCTGGCTCTTTTGTGTTATCTTTTATAGCACTTCCAGCAGCGTACTCATTTGAAACTTTTAAAAGCAATTTGGGTTGCTTTCATTTGATCCTCATTTCTGCTCTCCCGCTCGATTATCTGTGCCTGTCCAGGAGCAATTTTAAGTTGACCCATTCTCAAGTAAATGAGAGGGCAGTGTGTGTGTTTGCAAACCATGTTTAACTTCTGTCTTTCATCTGTGATTAATATTAAACCTATTGAACTATATAAATAAGTAATTCACCTGCAAACCTGACAAACCGACAGTAATTTCTTCCCCTCAGAGTTTCCAGCTTGCAGGTATCTTTTTTAATGGTTTCATTTCCTTTTGTGTACCTGGAGATAAAACCAGTGAGCTAGACAATCATGTCCAGAAGAGGGAAGGCTGCTGGGCTGGTGTTCTCTGTCCCCATCCCACTACACTCAACATACATAAACGTGCATAAAAACATAGAGTGAGAATAAAATAACCACTTTGCATGTCACTTCTGCTGTCGTGGTTTGGGCATGAGAAGGAGACTCCAGCTTGGCCTTCTGGTTTGGATAACAGCCCTGTAAAATCATTTCTACCAAGACACTAGAGGTCTGGTTTTGTTCTCATGCAAATGAAATTAGTGGAATTATATAAGCACAAAATCAGGGACAAATGAGAGGAAACTCTTATTTGCTCATTTGTATTTTTATGGAGTTGGGCTCCTTACACACAAGGCAATGCTCTTGGAAGAGAGCATTGGAAAGTGTGTTGACAGGCACCTGGCCTTGGGAGGACCAGAGAACTTCAGCCCTGCAAGCCGTGTGAGGCACACACACAGCTGGCTGTCAGAGGGTGCCTTGAAACAAAATAAACTCCCCAGACAGGAAGCCCCTTGGAGCTAAGCAAGAGGAAACACTAAGTGCAGGGGGTCTAGATGAAATACCATCCCCTCTCCACCTTGTCCAGTGGACTATATCAAAGCTGTAGGAAAGGATGTCCTTCTAGCCAGGAATCCTTTCCTAAAAATAATTGTGTAGGACCTCTCTTTGGAAGCAATGATGGGAGGCTTTTCCTCAGAATCCACCCCAGCACCACTTCAGGCAGTGTGCTGTGCTGGTACTGGGCTAAAGCTCTTTATCCGTGGGAATTCTCCTCCCTCCACCATTAGCTGCATATGTAAAATCCTGCATAAGCCATTGTAGTCTCTGGGATCTGGGGGTGGAGAGTGGAATGGAAGAAATCTTGTAGCAGAATATATTTAGCTTCCATCTCTTCCAGGATGCTCCTTCACACCTCCCAGTTAAGTGCATCCAGCCCTGTACTGAGCCATGAAACGCAGAAGAACCAGCAGAGCTTTCTGCCTCATTGAAGGGGCTGAGATTTATACTTCAATAAAGCAGCCTCAGTAGATAAAACATAAAAGGGACCCCCCAAGTTATTAGAAAAAAGACATTTTAAAGACAGTTTATGGGAGAGAACCTAAGTTGGTTCCTAATGCTATCCAGCCATAGTGAAAATAAAATTTCATGTCTGTTCAGAACATAAAACTGGGATCAAGACTATTGGCCAAAACGGCAGAAATCACATTAACCAAGCCCCCTTTTGCCTGCAATGTTTGGTCTTTGGTGTTTTTTGCTTACCAATGCTGCAGAACTCATTACTTAAGGAGTGCTACTGAAGGCAGGGAGTAACGAGCTCATGGTTATCTGCTGTGATCAAGACCCTGAGAGTTTGAAATGGATGTTTTTCATCTCAGCCACTCTGACTGAGGCCATTTCATATGGAAACAATTAGGAGGCAAAAAGCATATCATAACAGAGGAATGAGAAGAAAGATCAGGAAATACAAGCAGATTGGATCATTCTCTAAAAATGGATACAGTATTTACTGTTGGCAAATATAATAAATCTAAGACTTGAATTACCCAGGACAGCAGACAGGACTCTGAATTGCAGATTATTTTTTTATGCAGTCTAAGAGGAAACAGTTAAGATCAATGGTGAATGTAAAATTTAGGTCTAGAATAGAACAAAATGTAACTTTTTTCATATGTGTGCAGAATGGAATCTGAACATAGTGTGTTTAAAAAGTCACAATGGGAAATTATCTAGAAATGAAAAGCAAAGAGGAAATAAAAAGATATAGTCCATAAGCATTTCCTTAAAAGTAAGGGGGAGATCTAAATGGACACTGAAGAGCATCCACAGCAATTTGCACATTTTCTTGAGACCAATGTAAATGCAGCCGGAAACAGAAAATGGCTAAAGAAAAAAATCTGTTTCTAAGAGGTGTTTACTCTTACAGGCAGTAAAAATCCAGGGGGAGGGTTTGTCCCCCACTGCTATCAGAGAACAAGTGAGGCAGTTACTGGAAAGCATAAAATACCATAATGAAGAATTCTGAAACACCATTTAATATTTCTCTCTGGCTAAGTAATTAAATGAACAAATTTTCAGCACTAAGTGATATGAGATAGACAAGGCACTGTCAGTCATGCACAGCTGGGAGCCAGGATGTCCATGTCTCTCAACTCCTAAAATAGTCATCTGTACTTGCAGGGAAGTTTGGAAATCACTTTCACTAGCTAGCAACACTAGGTCTCCTAGTGCTGTAATACCATGCCCTGGTGCTTCTGTATGCACACCCACACAACAATTTTCAATATGTCACAACCCTGGGTGAATTGAACATAAACTTGCATTGTTAGGCGATAGCAAACTGCCATCCAGCTCCCCCCTCTTGACCACTGCTTAGGAGACTAATTTCTGTTGCTGCTGAAATCAATTTGAGTTTTATGACTGGCCTCACTGGAGCCAGGATTTGGCTTAGTGTCTGGATGTAAGCAGCTAATGGTTTTTCTGACAACAGCTCGGAGCTGGTGTAAGTCAAAGCAGAAATATTTAATGCCTTGAGACTGGCAGAACATCCCATTCATGCTCTTGGCTTACCTGGCAAATGGGCTATCAGGTACTGATGCTATCATTCCTGTTCAAACACCCTGCTTTCCCCCTTAAGTAACAGGAATGCATAAGTGGAAGCCATTTCACTTCTTCAGAAAGCTGAGAACCGTGCAAACACCCACTAAAACTGGCCAACATACACTGAGCAAAGAGTTGGTCAAGGGAGCACCCGAACCTCTGAATGGGACACCACAAACCCAGCCTAGTGCCTCCACTGTCATCCTCCATCATCCTGCCCTCCCTCTGCTCCCTCACACTTCCACGACTCCTCACAGCATGTGATATTCTGCATCTCACTTGTCTGAAGCTACCAGAGCTTGAGAAAGCTGTGCTGCTGGGCTGGGTGGCATTGGCCCTCAGTGTTCTCCGGCTGCTTCTCCCTTGCTGGAGCATCCCTTGGAGAGGCAGCGAGCCCACATCCTGCACTTCCTGCTGCTCATCCCCAAGCCACTGCCTTTGATCACTCAGGCAACCATTAAGGCCACCAGCTGCAAATCCATGTGATTGCCAGTCCTTTCCCAGCTTTGGCAAATGCTTTTGCCTAAGCAGTAGTGAAATGGAGCATGGCTGGAAGCAGAGAGTTGGGAGAAGGGGTAGTCCTGCACAGGATGTGAGTTTCATCCATCTACTGGATGGACACAGAAAGCAGAGGCTGCAGAACAAATAATACCAGGTGCTGTTGGCATTTTAGAAAGAGCTACATATATGACACAGTTTCTCCAAAAGTTCCCTTTAAATAGTAAAATTTCTGCCCATTTTAATACACAGGTCTTAAGATTCTATTTTTAAGCGGAATGTAGGTGTTCACGAACAGTGGGCGTGAGACTGACAGCACTAGACCAGAGCTCTCCATTTGCAGAATAACTGCTGCATTGACTACTATGCTGCAAACTCCTGTAATGGAAATAGCAAGCACTGAGAGGGTCTTCCCATCCCTGGGCTTGTTTTGCCTTTGTCCTTGCAGCTGAAGCTGCCTCAAAGGGAACCAGCAACTAAGATGGGCTGTGGATGTGTTTGTGTGTCCTCATGCATGTTCAAACACTTGCTAGAACAGACACAAGATAATCAATCTTTTCAGACAGTAATTACTTTTAAGCCTTAGCAATTCATTTCGATTTTGTACTCCATTGCCACAGGAGTAGCTTTTCATATGATGCTTTGAGTTCTCTGAGACATTCCTAAGCAACATGTTTAGGTCTCCTCCTTCTTTATTCGCTAACTTTTTGTTTTTAAATATAAACCTGAGCCACAAAGGTACTTGTACTCAACTTTGGAAATACCTTTGGAAATACCAAAGGTTCTTACCAGTTTTCAGAGAGCACCCTGAAATACACTGTTGTGCATAGCTGGGGTAGCTTATGCCTCTAACCATCATTTAACAGGTGATTCTGCAACTGAGAAAAATCATGTTGGGCTTCTGATCCTTTCTCCCACTCCAGCTCACTCAGAAACACCTTCTGAAAGAAAATCCCTTGGCAGAATCCCTCTGCTCCTTTAAAAAGCTGCCTTGTATTCCTTACCTGTCCCATGAGCCATCTATTCTGCACATGACAAGTTGAGGAGTAGAGCCAATACCAATACCTTCCCTTTCTTGAGGCATGTGCCAGGTATATTACTGAGTTAAGGGAGTTTGTGTATTTTCCTCCAAGACTATAAGCACGCAATTTCCAGCTGTTTCTCTGAACCCTCCAGTACTCATATGTTAATCTGCTTTGGCGTTTTGTTCAAGTTACTAGGAAGGAATCTTCTTGAGCCTAAATTTTATTTCTTTGCTTCCTTTGAATAATTTAGAGTCAAGTTACAATTTTCTCTTACTCTCTCTAAGCTTGTGTAGAGAAGAGCAAAATTCTTTTCATTTTTGTAATTTCCTGCCCCCTCCCCCAGCTCACTGGAATGGTTTTGCTAATGTGCTATGCTTGTATGCTCAGCCCTCTGCTAACTGTCTTAAGAGTTGCTTTTTCCTTGCAAACCTAGAAGTGAATCAAAGCATCATGCCAATTCTGGATGCTACAGAAAGCATAGGCAGAAGCTGCCTGACACAGAGCTCCTCTGGAGGTAGCATCTCTCTGCCACATCAGAGGTGTCGTGGTCAGGCAAGGAAAATGGGAAGAGACCACTGCCTTGGCCCTGTCTTCCCATGTTCCACCTGGGAAAGCTGATTGCCGAGCTTTATTTGCTTTCACAGTATTGGAAATGTCTGTTATGCAGACAGAAATTCTGTTATAAAATGAATATAAATGCTGTTATGCGAAAAGATCAGGCCCAAGGTTCTTAAGTAACTGGGAGCCCAAAGACTAGATTTGGGGTGATCCAAGGCCTGCCCCTGCAGAGAAACAACACAAAACAGCAACACAACCTCTTGCTGCGAGGTCATCTAAGGCTTCTTGTGTGCTCTCCTGATTTTATGGTGGGATCTTTTGTGACGAGGTTCAGCCCTGCCTTCCGTCTGTTCATTTTTTTTAAAGTACTTTTGCAGTAGTCAGTTCTCTGAAGTGCCGTTCTCTTTCCTTTGAATTGACTGAGAATCTGGGTTGAAGTGACTGACTGATGTGACAACAAAGGAGTGAATGTCATCAGGTCCGAAGGATTTGATATGCTGTTGGTTATAAAATGTACTTGGACAGCCCAAGTTCTGTGCCAGATTAATATTTGATGTCATGGGACTTGACTGGCTGTAACTGAAAGAGCTGGGGCCATTGTTGGGAAAATAGCCATCTACCTTTCAGGGGAAAGTAAGGACTCATAGGAGCTGACAGCCTGACAGCCTGATCTTCCATTCACCCATAAGCACCAGTCAGAGGGAGCAGTGACAATGCAAGTTTCCCCATATTTAATTCACTGATAGGTCAAATTCTCTTTGTAACCCCTAAATATTGTGCATACTTTCTATTATCAGCCAGAACTTTCCTTCTTCCAACAGAAGGTATCAGTGCATGGTTCTCCTTGACAGTAGCTACTCCCTCTCTCTCCCTTCTCCCTCCTCTGTCCCAGCCATCCCCACCTTTCCCAGTGCCTGTGGCAGCAGCAGTAGCCTGCTTTCTCTGGGTGAGACACCCCACCTGTACTCTCCTGCCTTGGGCTCCTCTGCCCATTCAGCTGTGGCAGGCACTCTTTAGTCACAGTCACAGCGACAGCAACCCATGCAGTAGCTGAAGGGAATCTGAAAGGGTGCGTGCCCAGTGGGTGTAAGGGCCCCAAAGCAGGCTCTGTGGAGAGGATCCCAAGCCAGTATCCACTCTCAGCACCTGCCTTTCAACACCAGGAGGATTCTGGCTTGATGCCTTGCAGCACTGTGCTGGGCAGCACTTAGTGGAGTGCAGGGAGGGTCACACTGGACGACAGAATTTTCAGCAAGTAACAGTCATGCAGTCACTACCATTATTTGTTAAGAGTCATAAAAACAGCACCTAGGATGCAGGTGTGTAACTCTGGCCCTATCTATGTATGTGTGAGGCCCCCCTACGTAGTCCATGCAGCTGCATAGTAGTCCAACATGCTCAGAAATCCTAAACTTGCTCACATAAGAAGAAAACAATTTCAGGTTGCATCATCAAGGCTTTCCCAAAATGTTTTGTCTGTCTGCTATCCAAAATCTCTCTCAGCTAATGAAGACCACGTGCCAGTCACACTTCACTTAAAAAGGGTGTGGGGGGGAAAGGAAGTTGGTGGTGTGGCATGTAGATATTAAACAAAATAAATCAAATAAAACTTGGCATTGTAAATGGAAATCAACGGACTGCAAAATTGTATTTGTTCTAGCTGGATAGAGTACTCACCGAGTTCCAAGCTGTTTGTCCCTTTCTGGGGAGAGATGGGGTCTGCTCCATTTGTACTGTAAATGCAAAGCTGTTGTGAAGTGAGACTTGAACCTTTCCACCTTCAAAACAGTTTATGCATACTGTTTTCCCATGAGACACAAATCTTAGCCCTAATTTAAAGAGGGAATGAAAGGAGAGTGGGTATTTTGTCTGAAGCCATGAATCTCTGTTAGAAGTGAAATGCTTGTCCTCCGGTGTTATACTGAGAAATTCTGACTATGTCCCTCTTAAAATTCTTTCAGTATCTACAAACTGCAGGCAACATAGTAATAATTCATGATAAAGCACTGTAGTGGCTAGCAGGTACACCACTGCCCTGTAACTCCATGTGACCTTGGCTAGCTGTAACTTTCAGCTCAGGATACCTGAGGGTGTCGCGGGGATGGTCTTGCTTCTCATCTGCACTACACTCAGCTGCTGCTTTTCTGAAAATCTGATTCTTGATCTTTTATAAAGCCTAAGAAAGTTATATATGACCTAAAACTCTGCTCAACAAAAATATTTATGTATAACCCCACAGAGCACACAAAAATATTCCTGTTGTGAACAGCCCATTATTGCCAACATATCTATGACATCTGCTTTTTGTCTTTTTCCCTATTCTGTTAATAATGATGATTATTTATATTAGACACAGAAACAAATAGCATTTCTTACACTTTCTCATTGACTCTAAGTGCATATAATTACCATTTAAAACCTACATTGTTGTAAGGAATTTTATCAGACTGACTTGCATTGGTCAAAATCCCTCCAAAACTGTTTCCCAGGATTTTCTATGTACAGTCCTGAGAACGGAAGATTTAATTTCATTTCCAAAGATTACGGTGTTTTAAATTCATCACCTTGTGGATGGGAAGCCAATCAAATGAACCTTGCAAGGCTGAAGGAAGTTGGTTTCAGACTTGAGAGGGTACAACTGGGTAGGAAGTTTGGCAACCAACCTAAGACCTGACAACAGGGTAAAATGAAAGCTAAAAAGAGAAGACAGCTGTTAATGATCACATAGTTTTCTTAGAAGTCCAAGCAGGTGATGCTGGAGATTAGAACAAGGCAGTAAAAGATTATTAGGACAAAGAAGCTGGAATTTGTGACTTTTAGCGCCATAGCTGGCGCTCTGCAGGAGGAGCCTGTTCATGCCACCAACCACGACTGTCCTACCAAAGAGTTGTGTCTTCTAAAACCATTCTCAAAAAAATTTAACTGTATGGAGCATGCTATGCAAAGCAGTTATCAAAAAATAGACACCAGCTCTGTCCTTGATATTAAATAGGATCATTTGGATTACTGCAATCAAATATTAAAAAAAAGCATTCATTATGAATGTGAATTTACATCCCTTCAATTGTAGAAATGATCAGAAGAATATCTCATTTAAAATTAGCATTCTTTAAGTAAGACTTAAAAATTGAATTGATTGGAGAATAATAGCCTATCAACTCTTTGCTGCCTTCAACTCTCTTTAAAATAAGAACTTTTTCTTGAGAAATATATAAACCATTATAGTTTTCAGCCCATATCAGTTATGCAGCCCCAATCATTTCGGGGTGAGAGTTATTTTAGGTTGGTTCCATTGGGATGAGAATGCTGATGGAGTTGGTAATTCCTTATACCAATGCTCTTGATTAACACCGAATGCACAAAGATCTTTGTCCTTGAACTTTTAAAACCAAGGCCAAACCAGAAAGAAGGGGTTTTGTTTGCAAATCTATGTGTCTTTCTTGAAAGCACTGTGCCCAAAATCCCTCCCTCAGATTTTGTTTGGGGTCACACTGCTGAGGCCTCCTCCAGCTACACCTGAGCCTGCTTGGCTCTCTTCTGTTTCTGCCTCTCTTCTACCCTCCAATGATATTGCTGCCTTCAAGCTGATCTCTGCCTAAATGGGTAGATTAGTCCCTAGCAAAACCACCCTGCTGCTGGGTTCACATTCCTGAAGAGCCCGACAGGGAACCTGCCCAGCTCCAGTTGTTTCAAGTGATCTCTTAAGACAAAGAATGGTTAACACCCTGAACTCAGTCATGGCTGTTGTCAACGCTGTCCCACCACTACTGCCACTTCCCAGGACTGTAGCCAGAGAGCTCCAGCATCCAACACCCAGCCCAGCACCAGGGCTTCTCCACATTTTATACGCCCTTTTGGCATTTCCAGACACAGCTTCTCAAAACAAGAAGTATTAGGCCATGGGAACTATTTAGGGCTTGGCTTTGCTGCTCCTTCTATGATTATGACTTTGAACTAATGTTATTTGTGACGGCTTTTTGTCTGTCTGCAACATCTTGGCATTATCAGCTAGATATTGCACTGGAAATGTTGTTTAATAGGAACCTACCTAAGGCTCCTGGGTGCTGTTGTGCCCAGATGCCCTCCTCTGTGAACTCCAGCACTCCTCCACACTGCCACCCTTGCACCATGCTGTCCAGGCTGGGGACAAAGCTTTCAGCTGCCCTATGGACAAAAAAAGGAATTCCTTTTCTTTTTCAGAGGCTACAGAGAGGGAAATATGTGTTATTATGGTAAAGGAAAAGGCTATTTACAATGAATGAACAAGCTCCACATGTCAGCATAAAACGTTCATAGAGGGGATGTTGAAGCCAAGGCAGATTTTTTTCTAGGGGATCATAGCCCTTTATTCAGTAGGGTTTTTACCCAACTTCTTGTCTGTTGGCAAACTAACTTGCCTTATATTTCATAGGAAATGTGGTGAATGGTGGATCACAGGCCAGTCACTCGACTGATGCCAGCTGACATCTGTACATTAAACCAAACCAAGCGATCTTTGGCCCTAGCAGAAGCAAAAGTCAACCATATGTACACAATATATATGCACACAGAAAGCAGCAAAAAAACCCCCACAACCAAACCCAGGCCAAACTACTCCAAAGATCACAAGTAACCAAGCAGAACAAAGCTCTATCCCTAAATGCTAAAGATCAACATAAGGGCTTTTTTTATGGCTGATAACATACCGTGCCCCACTGTTAAGGACTTTTTATAGCTGAACAAAACCTGACAATCAGATTTTATGTAGCATATCTCATAAAAAATGGGAAAGTGCTCTGCTAAGAAGGTCAATATTGTTATCTCTGTTCCTCCTTCCCTCTGGAAAGCTGAGCAGCCGAGTGAAGCTGCCTAAGGAGCCTTACTTAGAAGGCTGTAGGAGTCCAAAAGTCTTCTCCGTCCAAAAGTCAGAAGTATGAAAGGGCCAGGTGCACTTTACTTAGGTGGTTACATACACACTACCCCGTCTGCAGCAGGAATGTTTCCCAAACACTGCAAACACTAATACAGCTCCACCGGCAGCGCCGGGAGTGCCTGTGGCAGCCAGGGCCACCCCGAGGCCAGGGGACAGGCAGGCAAACGAGTTGCTGCACCGTCAGCTGGAGTATGAAATTACAGCACTTCAGCTGCTCTGCCCCAGCAGTCGTGTGCCCGCCCGGCCGCCACCGCCACGGCGGAGAGCTGTCACCCCCGGTGGAGAGCTGTCACCTCCCCGGCACGGGAGCGGGGCGCAGGGGCAAGGACAGGCTAGGAAGAAAGCCAGGAGGGGGCATTTACTGAATCCACCGCTGCTCTGCTATCCCAGCCGCCGCATCCTTCCCACGCTTCGGGAACTCCGGTGTACCCGGAGCCGGGGCCCTGCAGCGGCAGTGCCCAGGGCAGAAGCAGAACAGCGTTTGCAGCTGCCCCGGGTCACTCCCTGCCCTGCAGGGCAGCCCTAGGGACAGCCTCCTGACCCCGCGGCCACGCTCCTGACCCTGCTGGGAGGCAAGGAAAGGACACGGCCACATTTACTGTTGGATTTGCCATGAAACGTGAATCCAACATTTACTGTTGGATTTGACAGGCCGCCGGCCTGGCTTCCTACACATTGCCAGGGAGTGCAAAGAAAACGCCACAGAGTTCAGAGTTCTTCATCAGGGAGAGAGGACTGGATCACTCTCCCTTTCCTTCTACATGTGCAGGGAAAAAAAAAAAAACAACCCTCTCAGGATAACTTATTAACCCAAATTACCTTCCATTCTTATCTCATTATGCTCATAAGTCACACTGACAAGCTTTTGGCAAGACTTTCAGAGCCCTGCAAAGGTCCTCCACGTGAATTTTCAGACTCAGTGGAGACATGCCAGTGCCCATTCCTTTACTTGACCAAGCAGCCTCAGCAAGGGAAGCTGTGGTGCAAGGCTCACCTCTTCTGTAAGGCTGCTCCATTTGCCTCTGGTTTACCCTGAACGAAATATGATCTTCAGTTTCCACATTTAAATCCCAGCAACATCCTCTGCAGCCTGTTGGTCAGTCTGCCTTTCAGCTCAGCGTGGGAAAAAGCTAGGAGCAGTCTGCCAGTAAGGATGTATATAGCAGACTGTGCATCTATATGTTGTCATGGAGATGCCATGGGATTCATCTGAGGGTTTTGCTGGTTGGGTTTCTTCTGCATCACACATTTGTACAGAAATTAGGTTTTGACAAAAATACAGTATCCAAAGTTTTCCAAAGCATAAGTGGAACATAGATCTGTGTCAGAGCAGATCAGGTCACCTTACTCATGATGACTTGCATAGGCCTTAATTTTTTATTTTCCACTTAAATTGCTCCTGATTTCATATCCACATAACATCACGGAGTTCAGAGAATTAAACTAGTCAAAAATAATCGAGGGGAAAAAGAAGCAGACCATATGTTTTAAAAGCAACCATTTCAAAATGCAAGATGACAGAACACAGTAGTCTTCTGCAAATACAGTGGGACTCAAAATACCGGTCAGGGAGTTGTCTGTAATTGTTGACCTGAGACAGCTGAAACCTCCATCCTTGTCCACCTTTACATGATGGTTTTAAAGATAAGCAATTTTACTGCTTGTGTCCATCTCCTATTTAAAGTCTCAAACATTTAATAAACATTATTTTCAGTTAAACAGGACTGTTAATTTTTAATCTTCTAAAAGGAGAAAGAATTAATCCATTTCCAAATTGCATCCCATCCATAAAAGACAAATCACGTGGCCCACAGAAATTATACTTGAAACAGTGCAGAAAATGCCTGCAATCAAACAGGCTAAGGACCTAACAGCTAATTGGGTAATCAGAAGCAAATCTGAAGAGCCACCATCAGCTCACAACCTCCCGACTGTCTTCAATCTGAGCATTTTTAAAAAAGTATCACCTCAGTCTTTCTAGATAACATCCTTATGGTATAGCCTTTTCTGTAAACCTCTCACCTATCTAAGCTCTCATCTAACTGTGCTAGATTAATTTTTAAATTTTACTTGGAAATGGCAGTCTGCTGCTGGCCTCCTTCTAAAGTTATTCAGATTTGAGATTACTGTGGAGAACCTGCTGCATTTTTATACCACTGCTAGTGCATATCCACTGACTGAGAAAAGCTCCCTTGTGTCTGTTGACATGAATAATCCCCAACATTTTTAATATAGGCTGCCTTTGCCAGTTGGCTGACACTTGTGCTATGCCATGAATAAAAGCTATTTGATGACAGTTGAGAAATGGATGTGAGACACTTGCTGCTGTATTTCCTCTGCTCTATGGGAGCTAGGCCCTATTATTTGTCATGTACAGGAATGTAAAGATGTTAAAGGCAACTTGAATGCAGTCACTGATGATGTGCTAGTGCAAAACAATGTAGAAGTGAGACCCCAAACCTCTTCTAATGGGCCGCTCCTTATGTTCCTCATATGTCTTTGCCACCTATAGGAAGTTTCAGTCACTCTAAGTTTAAATAATGCCCATTTTTATGCAGTTACCTAGTTGGAGAGTTCAAAGTGTACCTTCACAACAACGGAAAAGATTCCTCTTATTAGGCAGCTAGAGAAAGTTTTCTGTGTGTCATATAAGGAATGGGATTAATAATGCATGGTTACTTACCAGCAACTGCTGTTCTTCAAAAGACCCTTGTGTGTTTGTATCTGTGGGGTGTGCACTGTAGGAGAACCACAAATTCCTGATGTGAAGAACATGCACTCCAGGAAAACCACATGGGACAGCAGCTCAGGTGGCTCTGCATGAGGGCATGTGGTGTGTCAGTGCTAGCAAGGAAGAAAAAGGGATTTAAGGTAGAGTTGACAGAACAAGAGTAAGTGTTTGGCTAACAGAAAATGGGAGATGGATTTATGTGTCTGAGGAGTACGAAGAGAAAAAGCAAGATTGAACCATCCAAGAACAAGATAAAATGAGCAGAAAGAGAGATGACTGGGAGAATAGGAGGAGGAGTGGGAGGAATGAGATTAAAGGCAAAGTGACTTACAGAGGACCTTGAAGGGAAAGATAGGGAGATTTACATGGAGGCTGAGAGAGACATGTAATCAGTGGGATCTGAGAGATGGGCTGCTGTGTCACAGCTGGGGGATTTTTAGCAGGAAACTTCTGAGCAAACGGGAAGAAAGTCAGAGGCAAGGATTGGAAGGACAGACTGCTGCAGCACAGGCATGTACTGCCTGGATAAGAGTCTTTTGAAGATGGACCATAAGGGAAAGGTCGATTTAAAAAAGATTTAATACATCCCCATACTTAGGAGACAAAGCTTACAGATAACCCATTAAAGCCCTTTTATTACCAGAAACCCCCAACAGACATCAGAAAGTTTAAAGGCCTGTCAGAAAGAGGCAGCACATGCTATACATAGCAGGCAAAAGTCCTTAAAAATATGGTCAGTGGCCTGCAAAAAAATCAACAAGGGCTGCTGTCCTCAAACAGAGCATTCACTTGATTCCATTCCAAGCTGATCCTTGCCCTAGGTTTTGCCCTCACTGATAAGTGACATTAAGCAGATTTACAGGTTAGTCAAAGTTTTTTCTCCACACAAGTCTTTACCAGAGTTTTCTCCACAAACCTGAGCCAGCTGGGAGAAGTGCTGCCCTCTCCCCTGATATCAGATCAGAGCTGAAGCTGACAAAATGCACCTGCCATAACGACTCACCAGTAACAGCCCTGCACCTTCAATATAAAGTTTCAAGCACCTGATATGAGTGTGACACTGGCGAGCTCTGCTGTCTCTGCCCGCAGGCCTGGAGCTCTGCAGAGCACTGAGCTCTTACAGGCACCCAAGGGGAGATGGGGTGGCCCTGCTTCATAGCTGTCTCTGGGGAAGGAAGCCCTGTGCTCTCCAGCAAAATGGCCAAGACAAGAAAGTGCACAAAACCTGCTGATGCTGCATGAGAAAAATCAGAAGCTGGAGAGAATTATTTTCCGCCAAGAAGAAGGAAGAAACGGTGTGCATACATAGACAGTGTCCTGGGGTTATAAGGCAAGACATGGTGACACAATGATGGAATAATTTCCAGATGATCTGTCGAGCAGAAGATACTTTCGAAAGCTCTTTTAGCCAGATCAGCTTTTGGGATGTGTGACTAACAGCAATAGGCCATAATAATTATTTTTTAAATCTCACTTCAAGCACAGTTTTCTCCTGATTATCACTAGAGCACATTTCTAGCATGATATATCTTGGTTGTTTCTGAAGCTAGCTCTAGGCAAAGATGTTAAAAACAGCATAGCATTTTGCTCTTGCAAGGGAGAAATCTCACAATTAGGCCATCTGCTACTTTGCACACCAGTGACAGCTCGGCCTCCTATTTGCAGATAGAACCAGGGCTGGCAATTAAATAGCAGCCCTTCCTCCCTACCCTCCTCCAACCTCAACAGCTCTACCCCTGTGCCACAGCTCCTCTCCTGCATCACCCACCAAGGAACTTCTTCTTCCTGAAAATGGAAGAGCTGCCTTGCTCCTGTGCCAGGTGCCTCCCTGCAACTGGTCTCTGCCCCTCTCCTTTTGCCCTGGCTTTGGCTCCCTTGAGCCACAGCTCTAGGTGGGGTGGGGTGGGCTGATGTTGCTGAGGATGAAGCTGCAGCTCCTTGATGAGAGGATACTTATTCTCAGATCATGTGAAGTCAGAAGAGAGCTGCCTCTGCACCTGGTGTACTGCTTTCATGTAGTTTGACCCTCCTCAAGACAAATCTTCTGTTTCAAAGTAGACTGAGAAATACTGAGGCCACACCAATTTCAGCCTTCCTGCAGGCTGGAAGAGAGAGTCTCATTGTACTCTGTCTCTACCAATAACTGCACCCCAACACAGAGGAATCCACCCCACAACACAGTGGTCAGCTGTGGTGGTGTGGAGCTCAGCACTGCTGAGCACCTTTGCATTTTCATCAAACTCAGCTTCTCCCAGAGCCTGAGCAGCCTAAATCCACATCCTTGCAGTACATCATTGTCCCCTGGACAGAGAATCCACTAACTTTTTCTCCTGTGTGCTCTGTGCACAGCACTGGCACTCTGGCATGGAGACTGCAGCTGCAGGAGCTGTGTTCTCCTCTTCCACTGCCAGCCTGTGCCCTCGCCCTTGCTGCACTTATCAGGAATCCTCCCGTCCTCCACCCCTTAGCAGAAGACAGCTCTCTTCAGTGGGCTGCTAGCATATAATCTGCCTGACTCATAATGGCTTGCTTTCTTTTAAGGAAGATGGATATCTCTGAAGTTGGTGATTTCTGTGTCTCTCAAATTCATCACGCTGTGATTGCTGCGGTATCAGCAGCAGAGTTCCTACAGCACAGCAGCTGGATGCAGCGGCACGCAGATAAACACAGGGCACATGCTTTGTAAGGCACGGAGACCCAGCGCTGTGCTCCTGATCAGATACGACGCTTTGCCTTCTTTCAGCACACCAAGCACGTTGCTGTGTTTTCAGCAGGACCCAAAAACCCAGACACAAAGAGGCAGACCTGGGGCTTAGCTTCACACTTACTTTTCCTCTGACAGCTCTGTGTAAAGCTAAATATTCATGTAATTAGCACGTGTTTCTTTAAGGGAGCTTGTTCTCTTAGTGCTAATCCGGGCTGAATGGCCAAGCACACAGAATTTTGCTCGTGGTGGTGGATGAATTCACCTGTGGGGCAGCTGATCAATGCAAGGGTCCCCAGTGAAGAAACTGTTCCAGTGAAGAAACGGGGCTCAGCTCACTTCGGCGAGCTGCGTTCCCCCTTGCTGAGCTTTCCGGCTTGGGCAGACATTTGAAACGGGAGGTGGTCCGGGTCGATGGAGATGATGCTTGTCGTGGGGAAGAGGACGCGTTCCCGCTGCCAGGCAACCGGCGCTGCAGCGCCCGTGCCAGTGGCTGCGAGCACCTCTGCAGAGGCAGGTCTACGGAAGGAGCGGCCAACCCGGGGCTGCTGGGGGGGCCCCATCATCCCACGGAGCCGGGGGTGCCACAGCTGCTCCCCCAGGGACCCCCACAGAGGAAAAATAGGGAGATGGTGCTGTGCCCCCTTCCCTGTCCGGGCCCCGGGCAGGGCTCTGGGGAGCCCGGTGCCTTCTGCACCCAAAAGAGACTTTCTGCCCGGTCCCGGCTCTGCTTTCAGCCAGTGCCGCTCAGCGGGACGTGCCCTTGCACTGCGGACACGGGGGAGAGGCTGCTGTTTGCAGGGGGGTGCTGGGGGCTCTGAGGGGGTGTCTACAGAGCCCCTCGCCCTCCCTCAGCACTCATCTTCAGGCGCTTGGGGGATCCCATTCACCCATTCTGCAGCCACCTCTCTACTCCTGCCCCTTCACCCCTCTCCATCCTGTGGCACAGCCTCGCTGCAGGGCTGGGTAGCTCCACTACTTGCCTAATTTTCACTGTAAAACTGTGCCCCGAAGAAACAAGCCCCTTCTTATCATCCTCTCTGCTGCATCTTCAGCCACCCTGGCAGGGGTAAAAGGAGGGGAGAGAAGAGGGACCCCTAACTGGTTCCAGCATGGGGAGGCAGAACTGTTGTTCTGGATGATGAGCTCCAGTCCTATACTCTAATCTTAGCCTGGGTCACGAATTTCTCTCCCCAAAGCCTGCTGCAATCTGCCAAACACAGCTTGTCAACTGAGGATACAATAGATTTTACTCATGACAGATATGCATACACACACATATATATGCATGAAAAAAAGCTCATTCAGTAGGATTAGGCAAAGTTACCAGAGCATGTGCAAACTGAAAGCACGCCCTTTGCTTGCTCATTTTGATAAATGACTTTGATTTCTCCCCGTCTCTCACTCCAGGAATATTATAGTGGAGACAACATGGAGATATCTATGTAATAATTGTTTCAAGAAGTTTACATGTAGTGATAGTTAGGCCTCTAAGATCTTACATTCCCTGGGGGAAATTTTATTCAGATTTTCAGTTAGCTTTTATTTTACAGTTTAGGGGCAGATACCTGGAATGCTGAGGAACACATCACACTTGGTGGATGTGTGTTTTCACCTTCATGGCCAGGCTTTGGCCACAAGTCCAGTGGGAAATACATAACTTATTCAGAGTCATGCAGATGACCTGTACTCTTTCCACTTGGCACAGCTGAAACCCCAGAAACCCTAGAAATGTGAGGTGAGAGAATGTGAAGAGAAAGGCAAGGTCAGATCGTTTATTGTGGCTCCACCCTATTGTAGATACAAATAGATCTCAATGGATGAAGTGTTATCTGCAGAAGTTTGAAGCCAGGGGATAGGAATCATGCCCCTTCTGGATCCCAGGAGCAATTTACTTGCAGTGTGGGGACTAGACCCCGGCTACAGTGAGCAACAGTATAACAGCACTGGCGAAGGGCGGTTCAGAAACTGCTGAAGTTCCTGAAGCTTCTCCCCCTTTTCCCCTCTATTCCTCACGTGTGCTGGTAGCGAGGCAGGTGCCATGGATCCCCAGTGCAGGTGCAGGAGATGGAGCACTGCCTCCTCCAGTGCTGGTGGTGCAGGTGACCAAGCCTCTGCTGGCCCGAGCAGACTCTGATACAGTCGTGCGCAATGCTGCCTGATGATTCACTCCAACTCGCTTTTCATTCCCTTGGGAACACAGAAGGGAGCCAGGGAGCACATCAGCACCCTGCAGACACACTTTCCCCATGCATAAGCTTACCCTTCCAAGTGAGCCTATGTCCTTACTTAAGGGGAGTACGGAAAACCTGTCGGAATAAACAGCAGTAAGGATTATTGTTGTGAAGTACAAAGTAAAGATTTAGCCTACTGCCTCCAACTCTCATCAGTCCTAATAAGAGGTGAGGGGTGAGCTTGAGGGCTGTCCTGCAAAGTGGGCAAGGTGGTGATGCAGACCACTACCAGTAGGTCACTGGGCTGGCCTGGAGATAGTTTCTTTAGCAGAGTAAAAATACCTGACTTTGACAGCCAGCATGCTGGTTTGTGTATGCATAATTTGCTGTGATCATGCTATAAATCAAGATGAGACTGCTAAAATTATGTATGACCTCATTTGATAGATTATCTAATAAGAAATTTGCTAATGCAGTTTATCACTTAAAAAGCCATACGACTGCTAAGGATGAGTACTTTACTGCAGCACATTTAAACCTAATTGTCAGAGCAGAAAAGCAAGCGGATTTCAGAGGTGAGTTAGAAGAGCATCCTTATGAGGATGATGTCTTCACTAAATCAGTGGTGCAATGCAGCAAGCAGGGTGGAAAGAAGTCTCCTCTGGATAAAGGTACAGAAAGCTGCTAGACAAGGCTGTGCTGTGTGAGAATACTGCATGGACTCATCTTTATAAATACAAATAGTTGTATCCTAACTGGCAAGCTTGCTTTTATTGTTTAATCTAGTGTTATCTTTTAATTTTTCTGACATTTCAGTTCTTTTTCACTGTCTTGCAACCAGATCTAAAATCCCTGATATGTGCTAAGAAACTACCAGCCTAGACCTCTAGCTCTAACTTGCTATTCTGGTTATGATGCCTGTCAGAATAAAAAGGGTAATTGTTTTGCTGCTATATGTTACCATCAAATATTTTTGTTCTTCCAGTCCTGTGACTCATTTAAAAAGACTGAACATCACTTTGACGTACACAAACAGAACTAGAAAGCAGCTCAAGCCAATGAAATAAAGCTTGTTTTGCAGGTTTGTTAATCACTTATTTTGTTCCAACCCCAAATTTATGATTAATATTATTAAAATAGTAATTCTGTTTTCTTTACTGATGTTTTTCTGAGGCTCATTCTGGGGTCTAAATACCTGTATATACTGCCTGGATATATGATACTGTTCAAAGCCTCCGAGATAAACATTAAACCTCCTCACAACTCTGTGTGTGTGTGGAGGGGGAGGTGAGATCACTTAGAGAAGTGATCTCACCTCCATTTTAGGATTGGGAAAAATTAAGGGGAAACATGAAAGAGCTTACAAAGGGTCACACAGAAAATCATTATCAGAGCCAAGGCTAAACCTCTGATTTCCCTGATCCCCACCTCATCTCCTGACTGCTGGAGCAAAACTTGCAAATGTCCCCTTTCTACGCCCCTGTCCCTTGAGTAAATCCTGCCTCGTTTGTACCCTGCCCAAAAGGGGGAGTTTGTTCTTCTCCAGGGAAAATGATGCATTTTGGCAGAAATGGGGAAATTGGATGTTGCTGTACAGAAAATGTGGCCATTGGCACAAGAAGGCATGAGGTAATTTTACTGAGCATTGCTAAGTCAAAACAGCAGGTGATACCTCCACATTGACTTAGGTGTATGACTAATGATTTGTGATTGTAGAGGAGCTACTGGTGTCACAAGAAAAGCAAAGATACTTGAAAAACACTGTAAATTCCAGGGCCTGGGATCAAGGAGCTGCAGATAGTTTGGTAGAGGCATAAATTGGAGTCAGGCAAGGGGATGACCAATGGCATTTGCGTAGGAGCCCCACCTAAATATTATGATGCCTGTATTGATAATTTAGTGGCAGCTGAGTAGTTGGAACTGTTCCTGAGAGGCCTGGAGCCTGTGTTTCTGTGAACACACAAAGTTGTGTGTATACATCTGACTGGAGTGATTTATTTACAAAAGAGAAAACCACAAAGCAATGGCAATATCATCTGCTTATTAAACGGCCCCGCTCTAAAGGGGCAAAGCCACTTGAGGAGTAATGGCATAGTTCACCATTTGTGCCTTTCCCCACTAACATTAATTGACACAAGCTGACCTAGTGGATTTTACACTGAAGACACATCTCTACAAGAAGCTGGACTCAGAGCATCTGCTCACTCACCCTAGACTGTCAAATAACTCCCTGATTATAATTTTTGGTCACAGTTGATACGCCTTAGGACAGAAGTTTCATCATAAAGCTTTCATTAGTCATTCCTTGAGTCATCCTGTTTCATGAGCTCTTACCCCTACCCAGATAAAATCTAGCTATCAGTAACAATTCTCAGAGACCTACCAGTCAGTGATTCTGTGATGCAACCTGTAGCAGCCAGGCAGAATTTACTCCTCCATATTTCATCTCCTGCCAGCCATCAGCAAGGCAAAGTAAAAACAGCTGCTCTGAGCCCACATTATTGCAGTGAGATACCAAGGGAGAGATGCTGAACCTCATTTAAAACCAAGGGAGAATCAAGAGAAGAAATAAAAGTCCTAAGCCTGTACCCTTGAAGCTGAATGTTTTTTTTCCTCAATACACATCTATTCAAACTAAATGCTTCTCATGCCTGCTGGGCAGTAAACCTTGCCATGTAGCTGCATATACTGTGCTTGGCCATATGGTTAGAAATTCACCATGACGAGAGACATGTCATAAAAATAGTACTGGTAGAAATATTCTTAAAACACCACTTATGGGCCAAAAATACCCTCTAAAAGAAACAGACCGTGAAAGCACATACTGAGGTTGCTATCTGGTACAACAGGCAAATGCTCCTGCTGTGCAAATCAAAAGGTGGATTTTTTTCTTTGAAAACATTAGGTAAATATTCCTAGAAAAACAGATCTTAAATGTATGTCAGGGACTACAGCATGCATCCACTGATCAATGGTTAAAGATTGCCCAGAAAAGTCCAGGGGATGTGAGAAGAGAGCAAGGCTGCAGCTGTGGTCACACCTGAGGACTAGGATAGATTCCTTCAAAGGCTGGAAATCCCACCTTACCATACATTCTCCTAGATCATATGGGAGATCTTTGGCTGTGTCACCAGAGAAGAGCAATATAGAAATTTCCAAAGCTGGAAGGAGCAAAGTTTAACAGACATCCTATTATGTACAACTTACATAATCTGAGTACTGAGCTGCTTAGATAATATAGCAATAGAACTTCGTAGAATTAAAAAAGAAAAAGCTTCTCACAGATGAAAATATATCAAGAATGGAATTAAAGTGGTCAAAAAATTGGTAAAATAAGTCCCATTTTCCTTCTGGCTTTATTGGACATTTCCAAGAGGGACTTAATGCAACAAAGATGATGCCTCAACTCCTATAGCCATGACATCATTTACACTCAACGGTGACTTCTCAAAGCATCCTTTTGCTTTTGGAAACAGAAGCTTCTGGTGACTTAGACACAGAAGACAAAGATCAGGGTTCAAACAGTAGTCTTATGAGGACTGTTTTTTTTCCTGTTGAACTGCAAAACTTGCACTATCTTCAGTGTGGATTCCTACTCTCATCTGTATGCAACACCTCATGTCTTGCAAAAGATGAGCAACTCTTATCTCCATGTACATAAAGATAAACACAGAAGTCTTGCACAAGTGGCTGCAAGTGGCTGCAGCAAAGGACTGTAACTAATGTGGAGGAGTAACGATGCAAACACATTATACCTATAAATATTTCTTCTCTGATCACAAATTTTGGGATTTATCTATGTTACATAAAATACCAGAACTTAGGTCCTCCACTGGCTTAAGTCGTCGCTCTACATCAAAGCACATGGAATTCTGTCGATTTGTATAAGATATTCACATATTTGTAAAACATATTTTGGCCTAGATGGCTCATAGACTAGAGTAAGGGAGTAGAAGGAAAGAAGCCCTTTTAAAAGATAATAATCACATACTTCAATGAGGTGAGCAAGAAAGAGGTATGTCCTGCCCAGTGAGAAATGTACCCTTTTACGTATGTACAAGCCATTTTATCATGTTATCTCTAATGAAATAACACCTTATGTTGCAGAAACAGGATGGCCACACATATGAACAATACACTTACTTCAGAAGTGTTTCCTCTGTACTGCCTCTGGTACCTTCTTCTGCTTGCTTTTCCAAAGTAGCACCTCTCTGGTGGTTCAGCTTCTGTGCAGGTTATTCAAGGACTCTTTTTCAAGTACCAGTACACTTGCAGGGATAAGGTTTATCTGAAAGGCAGGCTATGAAAACAAACATACAATAAACTCATGCAGTTCCTCATTTTTTCCGCTCCAATCACCTGACACTTTGGGGCAAAATGCCTCAACAGCCTAGAAGCTAGTATCTAAATTTCACATGCCAAACAGGGAAGGCTAAGGACATCCATAGCTGAAGAGTTTTCATGATGGGAGAAGCCCATATTCATGTGAGGGTGGAAAACTAAGTTTACCAACAGTCAGGCCATTTGCTTTGGAATAATTTGATCACTGTTGGCATTAGACCAATTAACAGTTTACATGGTGCAACTGTGCTTGGAGAAGCATAGGCTTCCAGCTTCCATGGATAAACAAAGGACTGGAAAGGGCAAGGAAGAATAACAAAGGAATTCAAGTTATCTACTACCAGAAAGCAAACCTGTTTTCCAACCAAACACCTGCCATTAAAAAATGGTTTCCCACAAATTCCTCATTTCCTTTGTGGAATCTCATATCTAAGGTTAGACAGGGATTAGAGGTAAGATGCCAAACCATTTTGATTATTGACAATAAAAGTCTGCTAGTTCTTTGCAGCAATAGAAAAAAAAAAAATGAAAGGTGCACCTGTGGTGCTGCTCATCATTTTGAAGCTGTTCTTCAGGATATTGTATTACTTTTTGTCTCTATTTATTTCCAAATGCTATTGCTTGGCAGGCAAAACTCTTGGACTGTGTTATGTACCAATCCTTCCAGCATCTAGGTTTTCACAGCATTATTAATACTCAAGAACACAGGAAAAGATCTAAAATAAATATCCCACTGTACTCTTCACTGGGCCCTATGCACCAACTACTGCGCTAGGATAAAGAAATGCTTGGTATTCCACAACTGGATGGAGAACAGAGAAGGCAGAGCTCACAGTGAAATGCCGGGGGCTTGCTTGCTGTAAACAAACAGAATGGAAGATAAATCAAAGCTGTTCTTTGATCCCAGCAGTCCAGACCATGTTCTGTTTGACTCTGCACCGACAGCCAAGAGCCCCTTTGCTCCCACACTCACCAGGCACAAGGCACTGCTGAGCCTCCCTGTCCCACAGATTGATGTTGCTGGGTTGGTGCAGCATTAATCAATCTGGGATGAACCTGTGCAGGCCAAATAGGGGCAGGCAGGGCCCGTGCTCTGTCCCCAGGAGCAGCACAGGAAGCCTCTCCTGGAGGAGCAGCCGGCTCAGCGCTTCTCGTGACCCAGGTGCCTCAACTCCAACACTCATCATGTTTCCCTCTCTGCTGGTCCCAGAGGACTTAAAGGTTTTCCCTCAGATGCTATAATTTAGCCCTTCCAGGCATCAGCCCTGTTCACCCATGCGAGGACAACAGAGTATTTAAAGCTGAAACAGCCAAAGAATATATTCAAGAATCTATGATAAAAGCTACAATTTTATGCACCGTGGAGCATCCATCAGGGAAATGCACAGAGCTAGTGCCACAAAATAATTCCATGTGCGGAGTCCATTGTAAACACAGCTTTTATGTGCATCAGCACAGCTGGGGACAGTGTTTAAAAATATAATTATGTAATGCATTTTATGTAGTCTGTGAGCCATTCAAGTGATACCATCGGTTCAGCAAAATTGCATGCAGCAGGTCTGTATCTATTGGCCTGAGCAAAGAAACATTTTTCAGGAGCATTATTTTTTTTTTTTCCCTGCCACAAAATAGATTTGTCTCCGATGCCTACGGGGGATTTGTGTCTCTGTCATTGGCCACTTTCTCTCCTACTTTCACCAATGAAGGAGAAAGAAATGGGGAGTTATTTTTGGCCTTGCAGCAGACTCCAGCATCTAAATCAGTTAGTTCTGAAACCACTTGGGGTGGTGCCGGTTCTGTTTTAACGGCTTTAGAGGGAAGGAATTTGTGATGTCTGACTGTTAGTGAAAGGAAACAAAGCAGCTGTTGTAGGGTGGAAGGGCAAGGCAAGGTTAAGGCTCTGTGTAAGAAAGCAGGGTCCAGCCTTCAGTACTAGATGTGCAGCAAAGGGTGAGCTGTGGCTAGGGCGGCACAGAGGAGGCTATTACCGAGCCACACAGAGGCTTCAGTCAGCAGGAGATCTCTATTAAAATGCACAGAGAGAGCAAGCTTACAGCTACACTAACTGCTGACACCCTCATACCCCCTCCCCGCTGCCACCCCCCTTTTATTTTATCCTTGCAAAGCTTATAGTGTATGAGCTGCAGAACACGTAGAGAAAGCTTTGCTTTCCTTCTTGTTCAATCTGCAATTGCAGCTCAGTTGAGGAGATGCAACACTAAAATTTCTGATACAGTGCTTCATCATGCTGCTAAATGATAGGAGCTGCAGCACCCACAGGTGTTTATCTGAGACAAAAATTGAGGTTTGTAGATACTACTTTGTGGTCATTTTAAGGCTCCAAGGCATTCACTACTTTGCAGACAGTAGATTATATGTCTTGGCTAAATCCTACATGGAAAATGACATTTGAGCTGTCAAAGTCTCTCTAGGAGACCCAGAAGATTGTTTTTTTTCATTTAAACAGACCATTAAAGAAATCTGTACCTAGTTTCATAACAGAAAATCCACAGGTCGGAGTAGTGAGATGGCTTCTTCAGCTAGCCAGGAGCTGCCTGGCACAGAAACAGGACTTGATGCTGATTTCTAAATATAGGATCTGAGATCAGAAAAGAGATTTCCTTTTTTTCTGTTAGATGCTGGGTCATGTGTAGCATACAGAAAGAGAGAGTGCGGATCAAAATCCTGGTAATCTGCATTCCTGATTGCCTGCTGGCATCACTGAGAAAGGGAGAGACAGCTCCTTGTATTCTCTCTCCCTTGCTATGAATATTGTATTTCTCTTTGCTTAGTGGGATGGCATTGATGGGAAGACGGAAGGTATCACAGCCAGAAGAGTCCATCAGTGGCTGCAGCAGGGCACAGCAGAGCCAAGTGGGAGCGCTGCTGTTGGATCACACCCCGATGATCAGCAGGGCTCGACAGAAGAGCTGTTTATGTGAAAGACAGGCACAGCCATCACCCAGCTACACTTTCAAAGGGAAGCAAATACAGCACTGTTTGAAAAATCTCAGAACAGCCATATGTTTGACTCCAGAGCTCCTACGGTATTTAGATGTTTCCTTCCCCATGGAAATCTCTGTAAAATACATTTTGTAGAGGAAGCTCTTTTTGTTCTCTGTGGCAGATTGTGCAGATAGAGACTAATACAGTGCATACCACCTAATTTCAGAGAAAGCTAGGGCAGCTATCAATGCCTTGCCCCCACTGCACAGCCTACCAGCATGTGCTGGTGACCATATTTCATGTCACGTTACACAAGGAAGATAAGGTTTCCCGTGAACAATTTAAGTAAGCAAATATTCACACACATATATCCATTCACACACATATATAAATTACATAGATACTGAGCAGAATCTTTATACATTATTAGGGAAAGATTGATTGGGGAAAGGTCTAAGCAGTTAGATGATTTCTGTAATTAAACTTGAGGAAAAGCAAACTTTTGCATTTCTAAAATCATTCAATGTGATTTTTAGAGTTGCACATAGTGGATTTTTTCCTGAGGAACTTTATCAACACAATTACTACTTTGCAGCACAAGATGTGTGGTATAGTTAGTCAAAATGAAACTATTAACTCTTATCACACACACAAACAGAAGGTATAGATAAGCAGTACTTTAAAAATAATTTTCTGAGCAGAATTGGTCAATGGCCAACTAAAAAGTCCTTCAGTAGTGTCAGTATCAAATGTAGGAATTTTATGGTAGGATTTTTTTAAGATGTAACATTTTATATTCTCATGGGAATTTGTAGTTGTCCACTTGAATGTGCTTGATTATTTAGGGCAAGACATATTTAACACAACACCTGCCAACAGTGAGCTGGCTTTTCAAAAACATATTGTTGAGCAAACACGGTCACAAGGTTATATTGTCTATGGCTTGTTTATGCATGAGATAATTCCTTTGTAAGTCTGGTTCAGAATGTATGATTCACCAACAGGTGAAGACCAAACTCTTCTTTATATGTCTTGCCTAATCCAGCTGGTGTGGTATGAGTATAAAATGAGTTCAAAAATTTACAGTTTTGGACCCTAAAATGCTGTTTTACTACCTCCCAAAGGAAACATGTTAAGTAGAGTACTGTCAGCAGATGAGACATGGGGCAGAGGCAGGAATGAACATGCAATGCAACTTCCTCAGGATCACATAACAGCTTTGTAGAGGAATTCACAGCAGAGCCCCTGACTTGTGTTCCACAGATTGCTAACCACTCTCAGGTCCAGACTGCTTGCAGTGTGCCTTTCTGTAGAATAGCACAACACTGCACTACCACAGAAGCAACAGAGACCACGTTCATTGAACATTTGTTAAACAGATCTGGTTTAAGGTTCTTAACAAAAAAGTTACTTGAAAGGGTATGCGCTATCCAAGTGCATTCAACAGAACTTTGTGCCTTAAAAGCTAAAAGCAAATTTGATTACAAAAACCACTTTCAAATGGAATGTGTTTTATACGATCACAGGGAACCTTCAAAACATAAAATTTAATAATTTATGTCAGTACCTTCTGGGTGAAGCCTAGCTGTGCATTCAGAGGTAGAAATATGCAGGCAGAATGTTGTGTCCTAGAAAGAAGAACAAATGCTACTTCTACCTTTCTGAGAGAACAGAGAATCCCAACACTGAAATGAGCACAGAGAAAAAAAAAATAGTTAAAAGCAGGGAGAATCCTTCAGACTGTGTGTGCAGACGCTTCTGAATATCCATAAAGAAGTTAGTGCTAACTATTCTTATTAGTTAGCAGAATTATCTAGGTGTAACTAAAACTCTGATTCCTTGAAGCCAGACACTCATTCTTAAAATATGGTACATATGTGAAACTGTTACCTCTTCCAAAAGAGACAACTGCCTGGGCAAGCAGAGTAAATATTACAGGAGGGTGAATGGTGGGATTTGGTCACAGGTCTGAAGGAGTGTTGTAAGGACAACCCATCAACTCTTGCCCTTAAATTCCTTCAGTGCTCTTCCTTTAATCCTTCATACTAATGTTATTTATACAGCATCTATTAAAAGTGGTTTCTAATTTCAGGTGCCTCACTAAAAGCACCCAACTGCTAGAGGTTTGCACACCTCCATCTCACTCGAACTGAGATAATGGAAGCAATGGGCAATACCTGGTCTCATCTCCTTCCCTATGACTGAAGTAACACATTCCCACTTTTTCAAACACCACCACTCAGCACAAATGGCTACTCAAGCTGTATTTCCTTAAAAAAGGTGGCAGTTGGGAAAGCATTGGCTATTTGGGGACTTGCAGGCAAAATATGTTTTTTAAGTAAGAAGATACCAGCAGATGGATTTCATGAAGGAAAAACATGGAACAAAATGTAAACTGAAACCCAGCTTGTTAACTGTATCTTGGCAGTGTGCAGCTGCAGGTAATAATTGTCTTCACAGTCCAAGTTCTCATGCACTTCCCAGCCCATGAAATGGAAAGTTGAGATCATGATCATCCTGACTGGCAGACAGAGCAGGTGCATGGCAGCTTTGAGCTACTTGGAAACTACAAAAGAGACTCAGCCTTTAGAACAAGAAGATGCTGGTCAACCTCTTCCATGGTGACCCTCCAAAGCACCTCATAATGAGGATATTTCCTTTTACATACTGTGTACAACAACAGAAGTGGTGGCACGGCCTCATCAACAACCAGGACAACAAAACAACTTTTAAGTTGCTGCTGTTTTAAGGACAAGGAGAAGGTGATAGCCAACGTCTACTTGCAGCACCATATAAGAGCACTGTGAGTGTTTCTGCCCCCCTTGGAAAAAGTAGATAGATGTGGAGAAAGGTTCATAGAAGTTCTTACCCTCAATCCTACCCCAAATTTTCTAGAATTCGTGGCTGCTGGCTTAGACCTAAAGCCAGTTTTTTGAGCATTCACTTACCTGGCACATGCAGATGAGAAATTGGTCTGTTATAAAATGAGCGAGTTAAAGGCATGAACAGACCACTAAAATCACCCTTTCTAATCTCCAGTGTATTTAATTTCAATTCAGTAACCCCATAAAGAACCACATAACCATCTATTTAAGTAAATATCTAGCTAAAACATGTCTTCTGAAAAGATAGTAATTCTTGTCTTAAAAAGAGTATATGAACAATCACTCCTTAGGAGGATTTTTTTTGGTAATAAAAATAATTTCAAAATTAATCCAGATTTCTAATTTGATCTTACTTACCCTCAGGTTTCAGATGTCTGAGGCATACTTCACCAGTCTCCGCACATTCTCTTGAGCCATTCAATCATTTTTTGGTAGTCCCATCTTACCATGAGGGTACTTTATACTGAGCAAGTCAGCTTCTAATCTTCTTCCTGATAAAGCTAAACCAGCTCTCCACTGAGGCTCTCTACTAAAGATTCCAGGCCTCAAATCTGTTTGTGGCTTTCTGTGAAATCTTTAATCAATACCTATGCAACTAAAATACCTGTTACAAAATAAAGGATATTGAGACAGAAAAGAGGTGTAAGAGGAGAAGGAGCGTGCACTTTAAACAGCAAGTCTACAACGTTACCAAATACGATGTTCACATCTAGACTTCATCTGTTTTACTCTGTTTTGTTAAGTTCCAACCTTACTGTTAAATCTCCTAGACATACAGGAACAAAAAATCAGGGAAATTATTGTATTTTCATGTCCGAGGACGAATTTTACACCCCTCCTGCATTACAGAGAGGAGCTGTGCATGGCAGTGTTCAGCCAGAGGCTGGGATTAAGGAGGTGTGCAGAGTGTACCCAGGAGAGCTGGAGCTGCCTGGAGGGGTGCTTTGCCTCCCCCTGCCAAGGGCTGGCTGGGACTGCTTCCACCCTGCCCTGCTCAGGTCACCTGCCTGGCCCCAAACAGGGCTCTGATATTTGGGCTGCAGGCCGTGGCTATTCAAGGACCCAGTTCATATTTGCTAAGCTGTTAATTACAGTGTAGGACTTAGTTTCTAATACCAGTGACACAGCAGGGAGCTCCCAAAGTCCCTCCTTCACTGTTCTCCACCAGCACCAAGGGGACTCCATACTACTATTTTTTTTCACATCACCGTGCTTTTAGAAATGATCAGATCACAGTTTCAAGAAGAAGCCATTCTTGGAATGGCATATATTTAAAAGAAAAGCAATTTCCAATTACTACAGTCTGTAAAAGCCAGAGATCAGATTAAATGACACTGCACTTTGCAATTTACAATCTGTTGGTGTTCCTTTCAGCAGAGGCTTGTTAAATGCCCTCTTGCTGCAGACCTTCAAAATGTACTTGCCAACTGAAAGAGCAGTGGTTCTTAGTCCAGAGCCTCACCGTAGCTTATGCCATTAAGATCTGGGTCAGACTCCAGCCTCTGCTCAGAAACCCCACTAAGGCAAGGATGGCACACAGCTGGGTTTCAGCCCAATGAAGGAACCTTTGCTACTGAGCAAAGCTGGTGTGAGCCCACACTTAAAATGTGAAGTCACCAGAATACACAGAGATGCAATATGTCAGATTCTGACAGGCTCACTGAGCTATTACATGATTCTAAATCCAGAATTTGAATGTCCTTGGATTTTCCTTTTTTGAGAGTGAGGCTGTCTGGCTTCACAGTTTGGTTGCTATTGCTGTGGCACATAAGTCCTCAGAGATAACAGGCATGTGGTCAAGGTGCTTGTCCTGATGTTTCCTGATGCACATTTCAGCAGATCCACAACACAAGGCAGGAGGTAAAATCCAAGGGAAGGGCCACAAAGGCAGTGGATTCCCAGGCAGGTGATCTTTGCAAGCCTCTTCTTGTAAGCACAATGCAAAATACCCCTTAGGTATGCTATTATAAAAAATAGGCAGCAGTGGTAAAGTCAATAGAATTGTATCAGTTCATACCAGATCAAAATGTGTCACTCTCTAGGAAGCTATGTATCAGTGGTATATAAAAATTTAATTAATTGAAGACACAGGTTTCCAAAGAATCCCTGGCTCAGGAAAAATGCAAAGTATCTTTTGATGTGTTACAACAAAGCAGATTCAATATATACCATTAAAGTTGATAGCAAAAATATTTGCCAAATGGAAAGTGATTGCATTTCTAAACTCATCCCAGGGCTAACCCAATCACTCCTCCCCCCATTTCTGCACATCTACTGATATGGACCTTGTCAAATACCTGAAAACATGAAACTAAAGCAGGGGAGGAGAACAACAGCAGAAACAACAGCCAGCATCCTTCTTAGTATTTAAAGATGAGATTTTTCCAACAAGAAAAGTGCCAGAAACACTGAACTGATCCTCCAACAAAGCAAATCAAAATGCTTTAAGATTTGTGTAGGAGATTAGATACCAACAAAAGTCACTTCCATTAAATCTTGCCTGTTAACAAAGGCTTAGTATAAAATTAGCACACTCCTGAATGGGCCATTGACCTGAGGTTGTGGTTATCTACCTGCAGTGTGGTAGTGCAGTGCACCATGAAAGTTCAAAGTGAGCAGCTGCCATTGCAGATCCTGGGATACATTAATTTTGTGTATTCAATTTGCATTTATTTTAAATATTGTGACCTCTCTGCTCCCCTTTCTGCATTTCATTTTTTAAGTTTGCCTTAGTGGATGTTAGTAACTTTTCATTTTTGTATTGGTTTTGGGTGTGGTTTGTTTGGAAGCCAAACATACTTATCTGCTATTGTTCCACAAGTACTGAACTACATTACCAGTGACATGGGCTACAGGGGTTTTGTGTAATCAGGATAAATCAGGGTGATTTCAGAGAAATGCACAGAGTCAAGCTCAGATTGCACAAATTGCTCCAAAGTCAGAGGAGGAACCAGGTCATGTAGCAGACCGCAATCTAAAACCTGGATTTGAAGAGGTGTCAGTTGACCCTCCTGCCATGAAGAACGATCAGAAAAAGCACCAGGGGAGGATGAACAGGAATTAATCCTGAAGGAGCTGCAGACATGAGAGCCCTGGTTCTCTCAGAAGTCCGAGGACTGCAAAAGCATGCAGCAGCCTGCAGGGTTCCTGCCTCTTACCATGCCAGCCCTTGGGGGAGCACAGCCAGGGCTGCCCAGCATCTGACATGGTTTTGTCCCAAAACAGTGGGGCTATGGAGGTTCCAAGGAAGAGGTAAAGTTGACTTTGGCATCCTTGAGGAAAATATCAAGGCAGTTTTTGAGGTGAAATGAGGGGAAAGCTAGGAGACAGGCAAACTTGGAAAGGCAGCAGCTGCAATATTAATCAAAATCCAAGTCACATATGGATTAAAAATGAAGACATAACTTCTGAGCTGTGAGTATCACTAGGAAAGGAGACAGGCAATTCGGGACAAAGGGAGTTTCAAAGCTCTGTGTTTTTAGCTAAACAAACTAAATGTTAACAGGAGACACTGACATGAAGTTGGCTTTTATAAGGAAGAACTTTCCCTTCCTCCTCCCAGCACGGCAGCAAGCCAAGCTGAAAGCTAATGATCAAAGGTCAGTCAGTGCTCCTGAATCTCACTAGTTATCAGGAGCTCTGCTGGAAACAAATGCTTTCACACTGCAACTGAGCACGTTATAAGGGCTGCTGAAAGCTACATTTCAATTAATGCAGAGGTAACACACTTTGGGTTCTGGGCAACATCAGCATGGAGGTATTTCAAGTGGCAGTGAGTCAATACTCTATTACTAGCAGCTCTGCAGGCAAAGTGCCCACTGGGAATAGGGAGGCAGATGTGGTCTCCCCTACCAGGAGAGGTTCAGGGTGGAGAAGCATTCAATTTTGCTGTTTGCCCTGTGCTAGGTTTTTTGGATAAAAAAGTTCTTTGGTTTCTATGATTATCAGCTCAGCACCACTGTTAGAGCCCTACATTTAATGTAACAACATTTCAAAACCTGCCTCGGAACAAGACCAAACGTCTGCAGATGAAAATGCTGATAACATGAATTTTGAGAGCCAGCTTTTGTCTGCACTGCTCAAGTAGGTCTTAGAGGCCTGCCTGCCAACATTCCCCCAAAAATTCACATCTCATCACTTCTGTTGGAAAGCAACACATGTATACATATATATAAACTTACAAGGAATCACACAACTGGGGTCACAGGGACAATTACTTAGGGAAGGAACCACGCAGCATTTCACATTTCCTGCACAAAAGACCCATTGGTTTCTCTCAGTTTTGGTCATGGCTATAAACTACATTCCACTTTTTGACCTTGAGCTGGTGGGAAATATTTTCTGGACTAGAGAATTAGGAAGAAAGTGGAAAAGCATAGGAAAATTGGTGTGGAATTGTGTACTTTTAAGCAGGCTGGCCTTGTCCCATTGACGGCAGATAGGCCACACCTACCTGGAATTTTCTGTCCCTGTCAGAATGGATCCTGGTATTAACAAGTTACTGAAGGAAACATTTAGAAAAAATACTTAGGGGTATGTCTGAAAAACATCATGCTGGTTAACAAAAAGGCAGGGAATTAGATTTTTTTCCCATGAGACTGTGCCTGGCAACTCCATCCTGTTCTGTTACATGCATACACCACAGTGCCTGGTGGAGAAACAAGAACTTAAGAAGGGAAATGGCAAAATCATTCATCTATTATGGGTGGGCTAAAATAGAGCTAAAGAGGAAATAAAAGATGATATATCCACAAACACTCATTAAGTTGTGGGTGTTAACAAAGAACAAAACTTTTTTCATCCAGCTAAACAGTAGTTGGGACTGAACATTACCCAATATACATAAAACAGAGAAATAAAGCTGTATTTTTTTTTAATGAATGAAATTCTCTTGGGACATGGTTGGCACAAAGTCTAAGCACAAATGAAGATCCACTTCAATCCATAGAACAGGATTTAAAGCCACAGACTTCCCTTTTCACCAGGGCCCATTTCATCCTCCAGCACACAGAGAAAGGAATGACAGAGGAAAGCAATCCAACAGCTTCAGAAAAAAAACCCAAAACAACTAAGTTGGAAAATAGCAGCTCAGCATGCCTTGTGGGTTTTCCTCCCCCTTTTAAATTATTGCAGCATTTATTCCTCCGCACTCTATTCAAGTTCCTTGTATATTCATCACTTCAGAAAGGAATTTGAGTGGAGTGGGAATGCATGGCCAAGTAGATGATTTGGATTTACTTATGGCTTTCTCAAAAAATGCAGACTTATCTTTGTATCAGCAGATTTTGGAGATGTGCCAACTAAGAAGGTAACACACAAGGAAAGCAGTAATTCCAATTTTTTCTGCTTAGCAATTACCTCTTAACTCTCAATTAAGGTCAGGAGAATTTTTTTCAAGTCTTTGTCATATCGTTGAAACACAAAACTGCTTGTTGTTCAGCAAATAATCTTTATGTCATGCAGTGTTTAAAACCCTATAGTGGCAGATCTCTGCATAGGATACCTCCTACATTAATATGGAGCTTCCTGATTTCACTGTGGCTTAGCAAAGATGTGGAGCTCACTGCACACGGAGTCCACCTCAGCAAAAACCATCAATAAAATTTTACACATCACAAAAAAACCTCAAAACACCAGATTTCTATGTATCTGTATCATCCTTGCCAAAGCATTGCCACTGTGGAAAACTGAAATGAAGAGGGCAAAGTTTCCTTTCTTTGTGTCAGGGCAAAGACTTGCTGCTTTTCTCCTAGGTCTGCAGTTCCAGCTGACCTTTGAGCAGGGCACAGAACATGGGGCACAGAAAGCAGCATTGTGGTTCAGCTCCCTTGAATCACCCGTTTTCCACGTGGAGTTTAACCTCATTATCACCTCTGTCACACTCAAAAATGGACCCTTGACATCCACAGACTACGATTTAATCTGTGCTCCACCTCCCACAGAACACTTAGTACTGAAACAAGGATGACTGTGTTTCTTTAAAAGTTTGTCACATTTTATTTTGCAGATCAAGAAATTAAGACATCCTATGTATCAAATTCACCCACTTCAGTTACTTTGCATGTAAGTTTGATTTCATTACTTGCTCTGTACGCTGTATTCATTTTGAGCACAAAGATGAAAACCCCAGCCAGAGGCAGGTCCTGCTGAAAGCTCTGACTCATTCTCATATTTCTCTTTGCTCCAGGGCCTCTTTCTTCTTAACCTTTATATTCTTTCACTGTAAAAAAGACTCCAAAAAAAAAGCCCCCAAAAACTTCTTCCCCCATTTACTGATGCTAGCAAGAATAAATGGTTTTTGTTCAGTCTTAATATAGCATCATCACCATTCTCCTCCAGGTTTTCAATGAAGCTGCCTACATCTCATCAGTAGTCACCAAAATCACTTGAAACGTTTCTATGGATTCCAATGGGCACTGAAATAGGCCATTACAAAACCTAACTTGTGCAGTTTTACTAAAATCTACTTCATTCTAGGCGATTTTTTTTCAGAAAGGATTTTAGTACTTGAGTCCATTACATAAATTACAGAACAACCCATAGGCCCATGGCTGCCAAAGTGAAAATAAAAGGAAACACTAATTGAAATCATGCTTGCAACACACACTGCCTCTTCCAGTCTTCTACAACTAGGATGGGAAAGGACTTCTTGGGTTCGACAAATTAGTGATCACCAAAAACCTTCAAGCATTTCACTTAACCTGGTGGGCAATCAGAAGGCAAAGGAGAAGACAGCCCTTTTACCAGTCTTCTGTCTGTGGTGTTAGCTGTCAGAATTTAATCTTTGCTAACCTCTAAGAGATGCACCAACACTCTTCCCCCAGGTATGAGGTGGCTCACCTTTGCTCTTCACACATTAATCTGTGCTAAGGACAATTGCAGCACTTCAGCTACAACAGGTGAGAAGTACTAGGCTCATATGATGAAGTTCATGGCAGGCAAAAGCTCATTAAAAAGGGGGCTTAATTATCTCTTTTTTCTTTATTAACACCTACTGAATCTCATCCTGTAATCTCAGGCAACACTTCTCACTCATGGTGTGCCCGTGAATGAGAACACATTCAGTGTCTGGCACAGCCTTTCTTTCAAGTGTTCTTCTGGTGCTGCTCTTTCTTCTTCCACTTTTGAAAATTTAATTGTGATTTGCAACATGCAAAACACCTCAGCAGAGGATGAGCATTTCAAGGTGGCTCGCGTTTTTTAATGCTGTCTCCTCACCACATCGTACAAACACTTTTTTTCCCACAATTACTTATTGTAATTCTGGATATGTTATGTGGTAGGATTGCTTCACACAGCAATGAGTGCCGAGCAAGATGACTACATCTACTATAACTACATTGAACAGAGAAAAGTTTTCCTTAAGGAAGGGATTATTCAGCTTAGTCATAGGCTCATTTATATCAGATTCTGTCATCACAGGGTCATGACCCAGCTGAGGTGACTTAATGTTCTATGGCTTTCAGAATCAAAGTCCGAGAAAAAGAAAAAAAAAACACCTTGTCAGTCTTCAGCCAGGTTGAAGACTTTTCTTCCTTCCTGGCAAGAAAAGCAGCATCAGCAGCATTATGTAACTCCCACCCACTGTGGGCCCCAGGAGCCGCTGTTTCTAAAGCATCATGCTCTGCACCTCACATTTTCACACTACTCCCTAATATCTCTTCCCAAAACTGGTACCTACAAGCCCAGCCCAAGGTTTCCTTAAAGGCCTCACTATCAGATCTTCAGTATTAATTCCTGCAGATGTTCTGTCTCTCCTGGCCAGATTATTTCCCCTCTCATGAGTTTATGTCTGGTCCCTTCACCTGGGGTGAATAAAGCAGAATCAAGGTTGAACGCCTGCTCCTCTGATGGGTCCAGCTCACCAAATGACAGGAATGATCTCCACAAGGGGTGGCTTGGCTCATTGGCATCCAAGTGCTCATTCCACCTGAGCTTCTGGGACACTGGCTGCAGCTCAGCAGGACATTTGTAACTTTAAACATGAGAGCAGCCCCCAGAAATCAGAGTAGTGACATTGCCTACTCACCTACCTGAGTGCTTAACTGCACCAGAGCTGATGTGACCTAGCTTTGGCTCTGGATTTAAATGCTGGAGGCTGAGTTTTTGCTTGCTGCTTTAAAGGAACATAGCCAGCCTCCTTTTTCAGATACTGAACTCCAGCTGGTTCAGCTAATGTCAAGGGAAATCATGAGTCCTTTGGAAATCTCTGAAATTTAGGCACATAATGGTAAAGGAAGATTGTACAAACAATGCAGCCAAATAAGTAAATCTTGGTGATAGAACAGCCATTTACTGAGGAAACAGCATACAGAGAAGAGGAATTAGCTGGGAAGTACTGTTCTGTAAAATTATTTGTCCAATTTCATGTAAGCTATCAGCAAACCTTGGAAATTACCTCGGAGATTTCCAGCCACTGGAACACTGCTGCCAGCTCTCTATTTCCATGCCACAGAGATAAAAGAGCTGTACTGAACAGTCCTCCCTTGCTTCCATGCTGCTCTTACACAACTTTTCCACTATTTTCTACATAGTGACGTATTTTATTTTTAAACAATAAAAACTTCCACCTGGCATAGGACACTGTTGCTCTCCCTCTCCATTTCTGAAGCACAGTAGGATCAGTGATTCACCATGGCTAACAAAGAATGAAGGGGCTGCATATTGGTTCTAGGAAAAAAAAAATCAGATGTACAAGTCCCCTGTTGTGAGAAATGAAGCCAACTCTGCCAGCCCTGCACTGCCACTGCAGCACAGAGTTCTTGGTGCAGACAGTCATGAGGGCTTGGAAAGAGACCCTAAGAAGCTGCATTTCTAGCAGTCATCCTGAGATTTACTGGAGCAGGATCATAAAGTTAGGTTGCTATGTATTTCCACATTAACTCCACTGAATAAGAGTGGGCCAGGTACAAACAGCAAAACAAGAACAAACCTGGCCTTTAATCCAAACCCTGAGACTTGACACAAGCATAAAAACGTAATATAGTAAATATATTTTTTCAAAAGGTTCCATTTCCTTCAAATGCACTTATCTCTAGCGTTAAAGCTGCCAGCCAAAATCTCTCTATCTCCAGAGATAAATAGTGAGATTATGGGATCATATTCTCTGAAATGAATTCCCTGGTATTCAGTTTCTCCAGCTTTGATCCATGAATTCTGCACAAAATGTTTCAGGGAACACAGTGCATCTCAGCTAAAGATTACTTGTTAATAAACAAGATTATTTTATGAACACAGAAATTAGAGAAGGTCAATAAACAAACCCTACTGTAATAACATCTTTTGCTTTGTTTCCCCAAGAGAACCAGTGCAGAAAGTGAATTGATGTTTCTATGAAAACGCCAGCTCCACATCCTCTGCTGCTGTTAATCAGTTCTCCTAATTGCTCTGGAACAAGACTGTGCATGAGCTGAGGGTGAGGACTCTCCAGGACTGAGGGTCAAAGACAACTGTGCTAAAATGAACAATAGTAATATGATAAAAGCCAGAAATAAGGTCCAGGAGAACATGGGCCTCTCCAAGAAGGGCAGAATGCATCTTAGGCAGACGGGTTATGTGCTTTTAGAAGATTGCAATTAAATCATCCACCAGTAAGTGGATGAATGGTCCTTTTTTTGGCTGAGCAATAAGCAGGAGAGCTTAACAGTCTGCTAAAACACTTTATCCTCTGCATGGCCATTTTCAGCCTTTCTATGGCCAGCCTTTTGAGGTATCACTGTATTAAAAATGTTCTTCCCTAAAGGTACTTCCACACTGCAGCAGATGTCACTGACTTGGCACTGTTTGAAGGGTCTATTAAAAGTAATGTAATTAATTACTTGGGCTGTCATCACAGCACTGCTTTTGAGATATTTAAAATGGTTTATTATTGATAGCCTTATGCTGCAATGTGCTGGGCACCTTCACACTCACCCCTGGACACCGAGACAAGGGCCAGTGCAGGCTGCCCAGGCACTGAGCATCCCGTCTCCTCCTGAGGCTGCTGCTCCATGTGGCACTCACCACAGGGCCTAGGGCCACCACTCCTGGGGGACCTGGCCCAGCAGCAGGCACTGTGGCCAGCCCTGGGTGTTTGAAACACTGAATCCTGTGTCAGTGGATGATTTGGGAAAGAGACATTCCCTGCAGCTGGGCAGGACCCACGGCAGAGTGGAGGAGCATGACAGGAAGGCAGCAGCAGGGCTGAACTGCTCCACTGACCATAAGCCCAGTCCCCTTTGCCTCGCTCAAGGGACTGACTGCACATAACCTGTGGTGCTAACAAGGAGGAAGAGAGGAGTCAGGATGAAGGAGAAAAATGAGCCTTGGAAAGGGGAAAGGAAAGATGCTTTCTCTGAGTGTTTTAGTGTTAGTCTTTTTGCCTTCCAATACCCAAATAATTAATTAAACACATAAATCATTGGCAATACATTAATTCACTTTTCCTCAAGTCTAGCCTGTTTTGCCCATGATGGTAACTGAGAGTGATCTCCCTGTCCTCATTTCAACACATAAACTTTCTCATTCCTGATCTTCCTATTCTCTCTCCCCTCCCTGTTGAGGAGAGCAAGTGAGCAACTGGTGGGAGTTTGGCTGCCAGCCATGGCCATCCCACCACACTTGGATACCAGACATCTCACATGGACAAATACTGAATCATGTGCAGGGAACTGGGAACTACAGCACCTATGGAAACCTCACTGAAAGGGATGGCCCCTGGTGCCCACTGATCACCAGACTCAGGCAGAGCTATGCCACCACCTTTGTTAAACTGTGTGGCTGCATCTATTTCCTTCATGAGGAAGTGTCTCTTGGGTTCTGCTAAATTTCTGCCAACACATTTGACTTCCATCTTGGGACAGAAAATACAGTATAGCAAAGCATCCTTGAAAAATTGCTGAGCTCTGCTCTGTGGCAGTTATGACAGCATCTATTGCCAATAAAATGAAAAGGAACAAATTCTGAGAGGTGAAAAAAATCTATAGGCACACAGAGGATAAAAGAAGCAAGAGTAATCTTCTGCCTAGGTCTCTAAAGCACAAATCTTTGGTTAATTTCAGTTGCTGGTATTGCTGTTGCTTGTTTCATTTTAGATATTCCACCAGGAACCAAAAAAGAAGCAACACATATAGGGTTAGGTTATCAAAGAAAATTTATACACAGCTTCCTCTCAAAATCAATTCAAGATGTCTTAGATATGAGCCAGGTCATGCAAGCTATCCCTAAACATTGTAAACAGAGTACAAATAAATATGAACTTGAAATATGAAAAGGGGGGGATGTCTCCAGGCATCTTTCTCAGCATCTTCCCTCAGTGATATGGAAGAGTCATCAGCACACTAATGAACAGAGTCATGTTCAATATTATAGGGAACTTTCCTCAAGTGCTACCAAGGGTCAAGAAATGTTACAGAGGAAGTAATGTAAGAGTGGTTAAAGCAGAAAGAAAGTGCAACACAAGCAGATTTAGGACCTCACCTGAAGCCTATTAAATAGAAAGGGTAGAAAAACCTTGACTCAGTGATGCTTTTTATCTTTCTTGAGAGAGAAGCATTCAAACTAGCATTTTCTCTGTAGGAAACAAAGCTACAGATTCTTCTCCAAGCCCAGAGACAAATCTGAAAAGCAACAATAATGAAAATGAACTGGAAGTGAAAGCAGGGAGCTCGCTAGGTATGACTGTGCCATGCAGTTTGGCAGCTAAGCAAGCTAATATATTTTGGGCTGCAAACATAAATACATGATGTGGTGCTGTGGCAAGTGATTCGGGCTGGCTCTAAAAGAGACAGTTGTGTAACCAAAACCTCTATGGCTGTGTTTGCTTGGCACCCCATTTGATCTCAGAGAAGTGGAATGTTTTACCTCAGTAGCAGATGGCATTGGAGCAACACTTGAACTGAACTAAACACTCCAACTGGCCAAACACAGACTGACTAATTTTCAACTACAATGCAGGTCCTCCATCCAGGAAAGTTTTCCCATGAAAGAAAGAAAGGCTGTGGGGGAAAAAACCAACAACACCACCACCCAGGAATCATCTGTACAGACCATCATGGCAGGTTGCACTTACTTGAGGAGATAGCGTGTTCTTTGCAGCTGTTAAGAGTATCTGCTGGATGCTGTCTGCTGGCCACAGTGGTGTTCCCAAAGAAGCAAACTCTCTCCTTTGGAAGAGGAAAAGGCTGTGAGTGATCCCAAAGTGGAGACTGTGGATGAACAGGCTAAATTTTCCTCTGTTTGAATTCTGAATTCACGTGAGAAGTTTACCATTTGAGTATCATCTTATTCTGCACTGATTCCTCTTTTTCTCCCCCACTTTCTGCAAATTGAAATAAATGGATTAACTAGAATTCCGTTGACCTTCAGTTGTTTAAAACTGAGTCTTACTTGTTATGGTCATACAAGGTGGCACAGAACTAAGCAGACATCCAACCTAGACAGGCAGGCTTTTATGTTATGTAAAGCATAAGCAGATTTCAAAGCAAAGCTACTATTAACCTCTGCCTAATTTTTACTAAAGGGATTTTTTAAAAGAATTTGAAAGCAGGGCAAAGCGAAAACTGCATTTCAGAATAAGGCTTGTTAAGCAAATGCCAGTGAGATGATACATGACTCAAGCATACTGCAATGCTTCCCTTCATCTGTCTTCCCATTTACAGAATCAAAATCACAGAATGGGTAAGCTTGGAAGGGACCACAGTGGTCCAAGCTCCCTGCTCATGCACAGCCATCCTAGAGCACATTACAAGAACTCTTGAATATCTCCAACAAGTGAGACTCCAAAACATCTCTGGGCAATCTGTTCCTGTGCTCAGTCACCTATGCAGTAAAGGAGTTCTTCCTCATGTTCAGGTGAAATGCTGTGTTCCAGTTTCTTTCCATTGCCTCCTGTCTTATTGCTCAGATGGAGCAGAGCCTGGCTCCATCCTCCTGGCACTCCCCTTCAGATACTGATAGACTTTGATGAGGTTCCCTCTCAGTTGTCTCTTCTCGAGGCCGGCCAGGCCCAGCTCCCTCAGCCTTTCCTGGTAAGAGATGTTCCAGTCCCTTAATCATCTTTGTTACCCTCCACTGGACCCACTCAGGGGCTCCATGTCTCTCTTGTGCTGAGGAGCCCAGAACTGGACACAGAACTCCAGATGTGCCTCACCAGGGCTGAGTAGCAGCAGGATCACCTCCCTCAGCCTGCTGGCAGTGCTCTTGCTAATGCACGCCAGGACAGCACTGACCTCCTTGGCCACAGGACAAACTGCTGGCTCTGGGATGGCTTGTTATCCACCAGGACCTCAGGTCCTTCTCCACAGAGCTCCTTTCCAGCACCTGAGCCTGTGCTGGTCCATGGGATTATTCTTCCTCATGTGCAGGACCTTGCACTTCCCTTTGAATCTCAGATGGTTCCTCTGTGCCCATCTCTCCACCCTGTCGAGGTCCCTCTGAAGGGCTGCACAGCCCTGTGGGGAATTGGCCACTCCATTTTAGGTTGACTCTCTTACCATCAGGTACTCCCTCTTGCTGTGTGTGCTGCACACCTTGATCCTCAGCACATCTATGTATTCATGTAACAGTAATAATCATAGAGATATGAGATAGCAGAGGGTGCTACTCCAGGGAAGATTAGTTCATGGTGTAGCTCTTACAAATTTACTACTTAATTTGGGAAACATCAGTTGAATATAAAGAAGCAATTCTATTGTTACTTTCTTCTCTCTTAATCATGTGCTAGAAGCTTCTTATTAAGGATACTCAAGTGACCTGTGTGAAAAATTACTGCCTCAATACTTTTCCTTATGGGCACTGCCACAATTGTGCTATCACAAATCCAGCCAGTAACATTCCAGCATTCTGCCAGGAGCAGACCAGAAAATGAAGTAGGACACACAGTTTACTTCTCAGCAGTTTAGTCCCCAAAGAGTGACAGTGCCCAAATGCCACAATTCATGTCCACTAGGAGGAACCAGGTACCCAACCATTCCTGCTTTTCCTTTTTCATCGCTTCCCACTTTGAAGAGGGCTGACTAGACACTGAAAACCAGACTTCTCAGGTAATGTAGCAATTCTCTCTTTTTATAACAGGATTATTTCCTCTTGGTTATTGTATTCTAAGCATCTAGAATTAGGCCAGCTATCTTGGTCCTCAATAGTTGGGTGTTCTAATCTGCTTTTCCCTGTGTTTGGATCAATCCTGTTTTTTTTGATGCGTCTTTGAATCTTTCCTCAAATGTCTGTATCAGTAAAAGCTGATCAAAACTCAAAACTTCCACCATGTGGGGAAGTCCAGTGATGATGAAGTCGTAAGACCCTGCACTACAGATTTTAACCTTTCTATCACTCCTCTGGTTCAGATGCAGCAACACTCAAACAGCCACCCATTGAAACCTAACCAAGGCTAAAATAGGCTGTGCAGCTTCAATGTGAATATTTATTTTTCTATTTTTTCTTAACTCCTGCAATCTAACTCTTCCACCCAGCCACAAAAGACAAAAAAGAAACCAGACTATCTAGTATTGTCTCAATTTAAAAAACATGCGGGGTGCTGATCTCACATCTGCATAAGATTATGACCAACCTCAGGCCACACAAACTTCAAAACAGACTTTCCATCCTCTCTGGAAGATGTCAAAACATTCAAGTCTGCTTTATAATTAAAAATACAAAAAATGGCAAAATAAAATACTGAAATTACTTTTCAAAGTGCTTTGTACCAACTTAGATTGTATGCAACATCTAAAATTATAATTGGAACAAGACATTTTTGGCTTGTCAAATTTAAAAAAGGTTCAAAAACTTTCCTTGAATTTTAAAACAGAATGCATATAATTTCCAACACTGAACCTATTTGCTTGAAAATTTTCAGCTATTTTGCTTTAGTAATTTTGCTCCTGTTCCCTGAACAGCTGATTGTTTTCACTGTTTTCTGTTAATAAACAGCACATAATTAAACATAAACAAGGTGCCACTGCAGCATGACTTAATGCAAAAGGAGTTACCTCAGAGGTACCACGCAACATATGCAGGGCTCTGAGTGAGATAAGAATAATGTGGTTTAGATTTTCCCTGCAGAGTTGCAGTGATTCTGGTCTCCCCTAAAAACACATGAACAGAACTACAGCAAGTATTCCCACTAAAACTCACATTGACAAAGCAGAAAAGACTTAGTAAAACTGCACAGGTCTGTTTTACACCCTTTGCTGTTACTTCAGGTATAAGTATTGAAATTTGGACTTAAATATGTTTTCAATACACATTTATCTGTCCACCTGATTGCTCCCCTAAAATATAATCATTAACTAAATGTCCATGTTACAATCATGGCGTGGTCAATTTTGAGTGCCCTTTCTTTAATACAGTTTTTAAAAAGCAGTCTTTATAGCTAGGCATAGTGAAAACAGTTTCTAAAAGGAATTTTGCAGGAATATTTAGCTTTGAATGCATAGATAGCCCAGAGATGTGTATTATCCACTTAGTACCTAGTGAGTATTCCTGTATCAGAGCATCCTGGGCACAGCTCTCAGAGAAGCAGGCAAACATTCATGAACTCCATGATCCCCTGCAGTACTACAGCACGGCACAGAGGGGTCCTCTGAACATGGAGCTGTAGTAATGCACTGTTGGAGTTCATGTGACAAGCTGCAGACATCACCAAAGCAATATACTTTACTAAGTCATTACCCTGTCTGCCCTCCTGCTGCTTATCCTACAAGACAGTTCTCTGCCCAAAATGGGACTTCACCAGGCATGGACTTAATCTGAGTAACAGGGAAAGAAAAGCACCAGAACAAGATATAAGGGATCTTTGGAAGTTGCAGCTTCACCTCTATGATTCCTTGCATTTCCCACCCTTGAATAGCTCTGAACAACCATGCAGTGAGCAGCCTTAGTCCTTTACAGATGGGACTGGTCAGGCCTCAGAAGCAACCCTCTTTCTGAATACCTCTGTTACCTGAGCCCTGATTTCAACCTATCCTTCACAAGCATACAGAAA